>APFE030394237.1:0-29709 GCA_000404065.3 Pinus taeda
ATATCTTATTCTAATACACTAATACAATTTGGTTTTGCTCTAAGGGATAAAGGTCTTGCAACTCTTTCTCAAGCTAGAGAGTAAGCTATCAACATTAAAGAGTAACTTTTACCTTCAAAGGTTGATATTTCTCTAACCCTAGAGAAAAAGTTGTAGTATCTCAATTATTAAATTTAATAGTTAGCTCGGGATTTTTGCTTAAGAAGAATATTGTCGTAAATTTACCAATCAAATTACACAATTTGTACCATAAATTAAATGGAAAAACTAAGAAATATTAACTACAATGCAAAATAGACAAAGATACATGCATTGAGTCTCAGCCTTATTTTATTAGTATGAAATGGTACACACAATGTTGGAAATGGCTGAAAGGATGGCCTCCCAAAATCTCTGCTACCAAACTAAATCAGGACTACAAAATAAACTAGACCGATGAGTACAACCTGCGAATTTTGAATGAATTCACCAAGGGGATGAGAAGGGTTTTTGTCCAATCTCACCTAATCACCCAAGGGTTTCCATCTTGGGATTACCTGAATCTTGAGAACCAAGTTCTCAAAACGTCTCACAAAGATAATGCACAAATCCAAGATGTCACAAATGATCTCCTCCTCCTCTTTTTAAAGGCTCAATAGATAGATCTCCAATCTTCTAAAAGTATTTTATTTTATTATTTTATTATTATTCTAGATGCTCCTCCTTAACTTCATCTTAAGTGACTTTTAATTTATTTCTATTTTACTTAAGTCATTTTTGGCCTTTTCCCCTTGATTAATCTTTTCTCTTTTCTTTTATTTAATTAAGTGACAAATTAAAGTCACTTTTAATCTAGGAAAATGGTAAATTGTTCACCACACTTTCTCTAGCCACTGGAAGTCACTTCTCAGCATCCCATCATGTAGATCTTCTCATTCCGGTTCCAACGAGCTATTATACTAAAGTGTTCCATCAAACAGTCCTCCGGGAATGCCACTTTAAGCGTAATTAATTAAGTAATGCTCAATAATAACCCTGTTTTATGGGAGTTATCAGAATTCAACGGAACCAAAAACAAGTTGTGGAACTAATCCTGATGATGGAATATGCCAAGCGAATGTAGTCAGCTCCCATAAAACTCCTCAAAACCCCTCTGGGACCCCTGATGACATAATCCTGCTTTTGTGACCTAGACATCATATGCCATGGAAATCCATCCTGGTTACACTATAGAGGAAACTGAAAATGGGGACATTACAAGTCCTCCCACCCCATGATTGTTTGCCCTCAATCAATCCATATCTATCCATTCCAAAGGCATTTGCACACTAATACCATGAACCCATATGAACCACTGAGCCACATCATGCTTTTGTGCTAAACATATATGAATGGATCCCTCAATACCTAGATCCCAAACAAGCCACAGACTCAATCTGTCATCAATGGATCCATCTAGATCCCAATGCCACCACGTCCAATCATCATCGTCCATGCCTAGGGGATCTAGCTGTATTATGCCCTTGGCAAAAAATATCCCCTCAAGTATCCCTCCATTAATAGGATACCAACTCATAATCTCCCTCCAATCCATTCTGTGGGAAGGATCAAACACCTGAATGCATGTACATGGAGCAATTCTATCATGTCGATGTTGCTCGATGTTCCATCCATGTTTCTCTACTCGGCCAACTAATAGGGGTGACTTTTCCCCTTCCCCTCCAATGTATACAGGTGAGCTACAAGCTCTATCTATGTACCCTTGAAGAGGGTTACTTTGCAACTCTAGAATATACTCCACTGGATGCCTAGTTAGGGATGTTAATCATTCCCCAATGTTAGACATCCTGGACCCTGACCTGTCATATGCCACTTGAAGCTCCTCAAGTGTACTGATCTCCTGTAAGATAGTGCCTCGAAGCAACTGAATCTACTTCTTCATCGTCGTAAGATCTGTCTTAATACGCTCAATCTCCTCTTGGCGAATAGCATTTGAAAGTACTGCAACCCTGTTGGATGCTTGTGCATATCTTTGCTCCTCGTCGATGGGTGACCCCAACAATGGTTGCTCATCCTCGATCATGGGCTCAACATGAGCCTCTAACCGCCTCTCCATAGATAGCTCATCATGCATAATATCCTCATTCAACTCATTCTCCTTTAAGTCCTCTTCCTGTTGGATCACCACTGGTAGCTCATCTCCCTAAATGTCTCCTCGGTCTTCTTCACTCATGGGGACGCTCTGTTACTCATCATACTCATCCATTAGACATGGATGCATATCAGGGCTGCTTTCAACATCTCCACACGTCTGCTCATGCTCCTCAAAAATATCCTCGTGAATATCGATAGACTCAACTATAGAAAAATCCTCATCAGAAAGGTTAGATGGAATCTCCTCCTGATCTACCTATGTCATCTCCTCTGTGTCACTCGAGCATGAGTGGTTAGGCCCCCAATGTTCCTTGCAGATGAAGCAAAGACCCTTCCTCCTTAACACTTTCTTGCTACAAGGTCAAACTCTGGCTTCCTTGACATCACCACAAATCTTCGACAACTCCTCCTTGGTCATCTATCTTCTAAACAATTTTATGTTTTGCTCAAACAACCTTTCAGCTAGTTCATAAGCAGTTGGTGAGACCAATTTTTCCTTCTTCCAAATGGTCAACAACTTAGACTGCAACTTCTTGCAAATGGCATCATAGTCTCCTATAACTCAAGACAAAATGGACTGCATGTTTGTTTTGACCGTGTCAGGATGATGTTCCTTAATGCTTAAGAAGCATTAGAACATTTGAAGTATCAAATCATCACACTCTAGATCAAGCATGATGTCATATGATTTGACCCTGGCAATGATTTCTAAAAGCTTGAGCTTTTTCCCAAAGGTAGGACCCAAGGCATTATCCAAGTCCTAAAAGGTTTCTACTATCAACCAGAAGACTCCACTCATGATATCATCATTGCAAGGGGGTATAGGTGAGGTGAGCCTCATGATTTTACTGAGACAGAAAGCAACTAGAAGTTTGACCCCTTCACAAGGGTGCTCCAGTAACTTGTGTTGCATAAGGGCAAGCATGGTTGGTTTTAGAGCCCAACTTAAATTCTTCCAATCTAACTAATTCACCTTGGATAGGAGTGAGTCTAGATCTTCCAATTTGAAAAGGGTTTTCAAAGTAACCTTCATGAATTTCATATTTGTTCCAAGTGCCAAGAGTTTGTGTCTAATTTCTTTGTTTTTCTACAAATCCCCTGACTTCTCTTACCAAAGAATGGCATGGACCCCCTTTGAGAAGGTTTTGTCGTTCTGTTTCATTTTCCCCTTTTAGAAGGTTCTATTGTTCTGTTTCATTTTCTGGTCTATATTGCAATCCACTGAGGTACTATTGTGTTGACTTAGGAGGCATTTTAAATACTCCATTATTCAGTGTACTATACTTAATGTGTAGCAAAATCTCAAGGACACTAGCAATGGAATCTCCATAACACCTCAACCCATACAACAAAGTTGAGTAAATGCTTATATAAATAGCCCAACTCAAGAATGGTAATCAAATGGAACCCAGCATAATATTTATCACTGAAATATGAATGTCACAACCACTTAAACCACTATTTCTCCAATATAGAAAACCCATAAATATATATCAACAACGTTGCAAGCATTACATGGTCATTTAAGCAAGAGTACAGTGCACAAAAATAAAGAGGAACCTGGTCATTATAGTGGCTAGAAACTTCATCTCCTTGACCTAATGGATTGACAACTTCGATAATAAGTTTCAGAGGGAAATCAGCTTCAGAATACCATTGATTCGACCCCAATAACTCGTTCATTTATCAACTTCTCAATAGGCCACAAACAAGGAAGACTTCAACATCTAAACTCAGCCTCACACAGGAAAATATGACTGATATCTTGACATTTCCAGGATTCTTTGACCCATGAAAAGTCTAGCAAAGAATGACCCTCCAATATGTTGTCTCGTCCCACAGCGAATAGAGAACTCGACCTAGGTTCAAGACCCAATATTCAGCACACTTAGACGTTGGATAGTTGGTTCCCTCAGCAAGTCAGATTCGACCCAAGAAAGGGAATCTCTCAGCCACAATAAACTTGACCTAGTACAAGGGAAACTCGACCAGCAAAGAAGATACCATCTCAACCTAAGAATAGCTATTAAACTCAGCCACTTTGCCACAAGAGAACTCGACCCCCATCATATATATTACAATCCCCTTTATCCCTGATGTTTTAGACCTCTTTGATTCTTCAAAGATGGTTCCTTCAACACAAATAGCTCAGTTCCCTTCGTTGGCAACTCGTTCTCAAATTTTTGCTTAGCAACTCCCCCTGAAAGAGATTTATGAAATGTACAAAATCAGGGGATAAAATCAATTTATAACACCTTTTACCTCCAGTATCTTCTGCAAATATTCTTCTTCTTTGAAATGCAATAGAAAAATGTGAGTGATTACGCTCTCTAAAAAGCTTCTTTTTTCAAATTGCAAGTGATAGAACGAGGAAAGACTCCTCACTTTTTCCCTTTCATAACTCAATGGCCACTTTTGCCATCATTTTACCTTTCTAATTTTTATAAAGTCGCTTTAGGAACTTTTCATTTTATAAATTGAAAGTGACTTTTCATTAGCCTAGAGTATGACCCATATTTCACCACTTCAACATTTATAAGGTTTTTCCTAGGCGAATCATGTTCGCTTAGTTAACTTTTTCCCTGCCTTAGCCTACGAGAACTTTATTAGGCTAGTTGAACCCCATCTTATGCTTCCTAAGCAGTTGGGGGCATTACATGTCACCAAAGGGTAAGAGTTGAGAGCAACTTCCTAAATAGCCTTGGAGATGAGCTTGTATGAGGACCAACAATAACTAGCAAAGATAGGAGCTATAAAGGTTAGCAATGCCTGATCAAAATCAATGGTAGTGTCGAGGTGCATTAGAAGGGGAAGCAGTTGGGAGTGGAGAAGGGGTGGGTGCAAAGGGAGAAGGTAGTAAGAAGACGGTCCCCCTAGGAGAAGGGGGTAAGAGACCATAAGGTGTGGGATGACTGGAAGCAACTCCTAGTTGGCTAAGACATAATTGACTACACTAGCACCACCATCCTGAGGGAAACATGTGAAGTCAGATCTAAAACAAAAAAAGCGACAATTCATCATAAGAAGGTCATGAGATTCACCTAGTTGGAAAAGGTGACTCTCATAAACTATGACGATGTCCAATATAGTGTCTAAAACCTCGTGAAGACCCACTAAGACTAGGTATTTCACCTAAAGACAAAGGGCATCCTTGAATCTATAATACAACAATAACTGTAAAGACCTAGTGCAAGTGTTGAAATCCTGTAAGAGATTAATATCACCATACATTGAAAACTTGCTATAATCCTCTACCTCCAACATTAAGCTACATATGTTAGTGATACATTCAAAGGCTCATCAACTTCAAAGCTTTCCTAGATATTATGTCTCCAATCAAAAGTAGAAATATGCATTAAATGTAGTGATTTAAATTCCCCAGAGGGATACATCCAAATATAACTATTCCTTTTACCTATAACTATTCAATTCTTATTACACACATGCACATTCACACACTACCATTACATTTAGAAATTTGGATTTTTTAGATGTTGTTGAAAATTGTGTACTAGGTTCGGTCTTCATAAGTATGAAATGTACTCTCGTAAATAATAAAATGAAAATAAATTATTATTGGAGCATGGGTTTCATGCTCAAGTTGTTTTATTTTATAGGTCAAGCACCCATTGAGTGCTTCTAGGGTTTGTCCTACGTTAAAGAGTCATTGTCATATATTGAAGACCCTATGGACACATTGTATCTTGTAAAGAAAAATTTATTTTGTCTTTAAAGTGTCGAAATACCTCCAAGATCAAGTCGGCCTAAGGAGTTGTCAAGTCAGCTTACATGAAGAGCCACGTCTACCCTTGGAAGAGCCTATATAGAGAGAGGAACTCGTCCTCCATTAGACACACTCATTTCATTTTATGTGAAGAAGAGGAAGAAGAGAGGTCGAAGAAGAAGGTACGAAGAGGAAGTCGAAATGCTTGGGCTAGTTCTCTCTCTCGTGTGAAAGTCGAAGTTAGAGTTTCTGCGTTGGGACTATCACTACTTCGAAATCTCTTGTAGCCGGGAAAAAGTGTGAAGTTCTCTTGTAGCTGGTAAAGAGTGTGAAGTCTATTGCCAAGAAGCCGAAGTGAATGTGAGTTTGGGGAAGTCTAAGGAGAAAGGACAAATCAAAATTTTGGTGCCTCTCTCTCTCTCTCTCTCTCTCTCTGTGTGTGTTTCATGGTCTAGATTGGGAGATCAAAGTCTCCTAAGTTTCGTTGCTACCAGAAGCTGCTAGTCGAAGTTGCTGGAAGGGGTCGAAGATTTGGAAGGCTAACTTGGTGTGGAGGGAAAGTCTGGTCTTGGTCTAGGGTGAAGAGTCTCAAAGAATATTATTGAAAGAAAGAATTATCTTGATTGGGTTTTCCCCTCAAGGGGGGATTTTCCCTGGCATGTGCCTATATCTTGTGTCTCTTGTTTTGAGATCTTCATACACACATAATATGGTAATTACTTGACAAAGATAAGATAATAAAGAAGTAAAAGAAGCCAATACACTCACAAGTAATTATCAAGAAAGGAGAATCAAACCCTAATATAATTACTTTGATTTTCCAACATGGTATCAGAGCCAAGGTCAAGAAGAGTCGAAGATCAATTTGTTGGCATGGGTTCTCCTTCTATGATAAACTACATAAGAATGGGTTTCAACATTGTTGGAAGCTAGATCAAGAAGGTCATCTACTACTTGTTCAACAAGGTCAATAGTCAAGGATTCTTGGCTGCTCGTACAGGTTCTCTTACTGATGACTATGTTGTCAAAGGCCTGGGATCAACATCGTTAAAGCTGGACAATGGATCGAAGCTGCATTCTATACGTTCCAGGTTTGAAAAAGAATTTGTTTTTATTGTTTAGAAGATAAAAGGGAAAGAATTGCTTTTGTTGATGGAAAAGTATTGGTTTAGGAAAAAGACTCTAGTATTGATAATGCTACGGTTACTGGAGTTTGTGAAACTAGGTCTAAAGAGATATTACACCTCATCCATTCTGATGTGTGTGGGCCCATGTCTAATAAATCACTTGGAGGTCATCTCTACTATGTAACATTCATTGATGACCATTCTAGAAAGACATGGCTCTACCTCCTCAAGACAAGGATGAAGTATTTGATAAGTTCAAGGAGTCTAGGGCTAATGTGGAAACCCTAATCGAAAGAAAGATAAAAACTTTGAGATCTGACAATTGTGAAAAATTTCTAACCCGAAATTCTACTGCAATAACTAATTTATTTCAACTATTTCTTTCTCACAATAAGTTATTTACGAAATCCCTTCAGCAAACATTAGAATTAATTCTACTGCAATTATCACATAAATACATAGAGAAATAATAGTGATATCCAAGCACAAGAATCAATCACATCAACACAGTTGTTTTTGGACAATCATCCCCGGAAAAACCCAATGTGGGAAAACCAGTGCAGCAGATGAGGGTTTTATTAATCTTCAGCAACAATTGCTTTACAAGGAATGATTTTACAGAGAAATTGAGACACTTCTAAGAGAAAACACCTGAGACAAAGTTCCCTGGAGAATGTCTGACACCCTGGAGACCCTTTCCCCACCTTTGTGTCACTCTGCGTCACTCTGCGTAAATTTGTGTCACTCTATATCAGCCTGCGTGAGGACTATGTCTCCAGTGGCGTTGTCTACCTGCTCTTCCCTCTGCGTTGTCTCTCAATAGCCATGCGTCACCTCCTCCTTAGTCACTAACTGCTGCTGATGCCCTCCTCTTCCTCCACCCTACAACTCTCCCTCTGAAATCGATCTCCTTCTCTTTGAGAATCGATTTCCCTCAGGATACTGAGTATCTGTTGATATATCTCCAAATGAATCTCAAGTCTTCTCTTATACTTTTCCTATTGATGAATCAACAGCCAAGATTAAGTCTCTAATCAACGGCTAAGATTAAAGCAGACTTGATCGTTGTCTCTTAGAAGCTTCTCACCCAATCTTTATTAATACCCATTAATATTTTTATTTTCCTAAGTTTAGACTTAGGAACCCATTAAAAATATTAATTATTTTAATAACTCCTCATCTGGGTGGAATTTCTCCAAACGATTTTTGGGTCTTTGAGATCTCATATGTTCTAGCCCCTACACAAAATTTTGGATCTAGAGCACATCCGATGCTACCCAAAATCAACACTCCCCCTTAGCGAGGAGTGCATTGTAGTAGTACTTCCCAATAGAAGCACCACATTGATCCATGGCATCGGTCCTCTGCATTGTTTGATGCTCGGTCTACTGCCCCTCATCTACTGCGTTGCTGCAACTTGTACTGCTGCCCATGACACTGCAACTTTCATTGCTACATTTGTACTGCAGCTCCCTCTGAATATGCTGCATCATGTTGCCCACAGCATTGCCATTACTAACTGTTGCATTGCATCTATACTATCTGCTTCTGCTACTGAAACAGATTCTTCACCATCCCCATTTTCTCCTTGAAATAAACAAACTTTGTTCTTCCTAGAGCCTTGGTGAGAATGTATGCCACCTTTTCTCCAGTAGGAGTGTGCCTCAACTGTACTACCCCTTGTTGGACACAATCTCTGACAAAGTGACACCTGATATCAATGTGCTTCGACCGATCATGAAATACTGAATTCTCAGAGAGCTTGATGCAACTCTGATTATCACACAAAATACTAGTCGCTTCCATCTTCCTCCAAAATAGATTCACAAGCAATTTCCTAAGCCATATGGCTTCACACAAAGTTGTGCTAGCTGCCATATATTCTGCTTCAGCTGAACTCAGAGCCACGGATTTCTGTTTCCTACTATACCAGCAGGTCATTCCTGATCCAATGTTGAAATAGTACCCAGTGGTACTTTTCCAAACTAATGAACTTCTAGCCTAATTTGTGTCAGCAAAGCCACTCAGCCTAATGTCATTGCCTTGGGTGTACATTAGTCCATGCTTGACTGTTCCTCATATATATCTGAGAACATGCTTGTCTGTTGCCCAGTGCGCCCTCTTTGGTTCCACCATGAACTGACTGAGGGTATCGACAGTGTAACAAATGTTTAGCCTGGTATTGACCAGATACATCAGGGACCCTATGAGCTGTCTATACAAGGTGGGATCGACTTCTTTATCTTTGGATGCATAAATCTTCTTCCGGTTGGTGATCATTGGAGTAGCCATAGGTCTACAGTCCTGCATTTTGAGCCTTTTCAAAATCTTTGTAGCGTACCTCCCTTGTCCAGGGAAGATTTCACCCTTCTGCTGCCAAACTTCCAACCCCAGGAAATAATGCATCCATCCCAAATCCTTCATGTCAAATTCTATGGCTAGGTTCTCCTTGCAATATTTGATGAGCCTAAATGAGCCTGTCAGGAAAAGGTCATCCACATATAACACCAGGATTAGAGGTTCATTCTCTACAACAAGATAGTAGAGATTAGGATCTGCGTCACTCTTGACGAATCCATCTTCTACAAGTAGCCATCAATTCAACCATACCATGCTCTAGGTGCCTGTTTAAGCCAATACAAGGCTTTCTTCAACCTGCATACATGAGATTTCTTCTCATGTGTCTCAAAACCCTCTGGTTGTTCAATGTATACTTCTTCTATAACCCCATTCAGGAACGTCGTCTTGACATCCATCTGGTTAATCTCCCACACCATCTGTGCTACAAGGGATATCACAGATCTAATAGAAGTATACTTGGCTACTGGGGCGAAGTTTTCTTCGTAGTCTATCCCTTCCTTCTTAGCATACCCCTTAGCCACAAACCTGGCTTTGTATTTTTCCACAATGCTATCTACAACATTTTTTACTTTGTAGATCCATCTCGAATCTACCACTAACCTGTCCTGAGGCCTAAGTACCACTTCCCAGACATCATTGACCATTATAGAACTGTATTCCTCCAGCATAGCATCTACCCATACTTGATGTTGAATGGCCTCCTGAAAACTAGAGGGTTCCCCAACCTAAGCTAGGGCTTGGTATCTGTCTAGCTGTCTTTGCTCCCTCTTCTCATTCCTAGGTGCACCAACGATGTCCTCTACATCCCATAGAATCTGTACAAGTTCCCTACTCGTTCTTCCACTTGTAGTGGGTAAATCCATCTACTCTTCCTCTTCCTAAGACTCCACTTGTTCTGAAGCTTTGTTTTTAGGATAACTACAGGGACTAGTTTCTACTGGTAGAAGTGGTTGTACCAACGGATCGTCTTTTGACTGCTCCTCGAAAGGCATTTCTTGGGATTTCCTGAAAGCCCTGTCCTCCATGAACTTTACATCCCTCCGAACTACTACCTTCTTATTCCCTGGAAGATAGACTCTATATGCCTTAGCATTCTCGCTATATCCCACAAGATATCATTTTTCTACAGTTTGATCCAATTTCTTTCTCTTTTCTTCGGGTATATGGCAGTATGCCAAACTCTCAAATATCCTGAAATGAGTAACTTCAGGTGTCTTCTCGGTGAAGACACTTTCCGGAGTAATCTTGCCCAATGCCCTGTGAGGAGTCTTCTTCTAGACATAAACTATCGTGTTGCATGCTTCTGCCCACAAGAATTTTGGCATATCCTAATCATACAACATCACCCTGGCTGCTTCCACAATAGCCATGTTCTTCCTTTCTGCTACCCCATTCTGCTCCAGATTGTAGGGAGTTGTCCACTCTCTTTTGATGCCTTCCCTAGCGCAAAAATCAGTGAAGTTCTTATAAACGTACTCTCCACCATTGTCTGAGTGCAACACTTTTATCTTCTTTCCTGTCAGATTCTCTACTAGAGCCTTGAACTCTTTCAATCGACCAAAAACCTCATCCTAGGTTTTTAGAAAGTAGATCCAAGTCTTCCTTTTATGGTCATCAATGAAGGTGACAAGTACTTGACATCACTAAGAGCGTTTGTGGCCATGGGTCCGAAGATATCTGAGTGTATCAATCCCAGAACACTTTGAGCCCTATTGTTACTTCTGGAAAACGTTGCTTTGGCATACTTGCCTAGAGCTTACCCTCTACATACATCATCTGGTTCGGTACTTAATTCTAGAACTCCTGATATTGTTTTCCCGAGAATTCTCAGAGCCCCATGGTGTAAGTGTCCCATCCTCTTGTGCCATAGTTCATTCAAATCTTTATCCCCATTGTTGCCTATCAGTGCCATTGGAGATTCTCGTTGTAATCTATACAGCCTGTTACTTTTGATTCCAATTTGGGCCTTCCTTTTCCAACTCGGGTGTTTGACATATACTTTCTCCTTAATGAAGAAAACGTCATAGCCCTTGTTTTGAAGTTGAGATACGAAGAGTAAGTTCATCCCCAATCCTGGCACATGCAGCACATTGGTTGCTCGATGTCGCTCCCATGCTTCGGTTTGAAAGACTATAGTACCTCTTCCTACAGGGTTACACTTTGCCTTATTCCCATGGTGATCTGAAAATTCATCCTTTTTTCCTAATAATTTGAAAAACATTCTCGTATTCCTGTCATATGCCAGGAAGCTCCACTATCTATATACCAAACCTCAGAGGAAGCAGAACTTGCTAGGCAAGCGACTTCTTCTTCCAATCTGGAAGCTAACATAAAATAATCGTGATCCATGTTCTTTGTGCTTTCTTCTTTTTCTGGAAATTTTCTTGAGTCCCTCTGAGTTGATGCTTCTACATCATGCTCCTGACCCATAGCAGATTCTTCTCTCTTGTTGCCAGATCTCTGCTCTAATACCATGTGAAAATTTCTAATCCGAAATTCTACTGCAATAACTGATTTATTTCACCTGCTTATTTCTCACAATAAGTTATTTACGAAATCCCTTCAGCAAACATTAAAATAAATTCTACTACAGTTATCACATTTACAAAAAGAAAATCACAATGATATACAAGCACAACAATCAATCACATCAACACAGTTGTTTTTGAACAATCATCCCCGGAAAAACCCAATGTGGGAAAACTGGTGCAGCAGATGAGAGTTTTATTAATCTTCAGCAACAATTGCTTTCCAAGGAATGATTTTACAGAGAAACTGAGACACTTTTGAGACAAAACACCTAAGACAAAGTTCCCTGGAGAATTCCTGACACCCTAGAGACCCTTCCCCCACCTCCTTGTCACTCTGCGTCAATCTACGTCAGCCTGCGTGAGGGCGTTTCCAGTGGTGTTTTCTACCTGCTCTTCCCTCAGTGTTGTCTCTCAATAGCCCCGCATCACCTCCTCAGTCACTAACTACTGTTGATGCCCTCCTCTTCCTCCACCCTGCAACTCTCCCTCTGAAATCAATCTCCTTCTCTTTGAGAATCAATTTCCCTCGAGATACTGAGTATCTGCCGATATATCTCCAAATGACTCTAAAGTCTTCTCTTATACTTTTATCGTTGATGAATCAACGGCCGAGATTAAGTCTCTAATCAATGGCTAAAATTAAAACAGACTTGATCCTCGTCTCTTAGAAGCTTCTCACCCATATCTTTATTAATACCCATTAATATTTTTATTTTCCTAAGTTTAGACTTAGAAACCCATTAAAAATATTAATTATTTTAATAACTCCTCATCCGGGTGGAATTTCTCCAAACGATTTCTGGGTGTTGGAGATCTAATATGTTATAGCCCCTCTACAAAATTTTGGAGCTAGAGCACATTCGACGCTAACCAAAATCAACAACAATGGTGGGAAATACACTTCTAAGGAATTGATTGCATATTGTAAGGAAGCTGATATTAAGAGGGAGCTCAGCGTTCCCTATTATCCTGAACAAAATGGATTGGCCGAAAGGAAGAATAGGTCACTTGAAGAAGGTGTTCGAACTATGCTCCTTGATCAAGATCTGCCAAAGTTCTTATGGGAAGAAGTAGCGATGACAACCATATACATTCAAAATAGGAGTCCTCATAAGAATCTTGATAATACAATGCCCACAGAAGTATTCACAGGAAAGAAGTCGAGTGTGGATCACCTACAAATCTTTGGAAGTCCAGCATATATTCATGTTCCGTAAGACATTTGCTATATTTTCAATTAGTATGAAGGAGAACCTCTCAAGACAAGGTAGGTCAAGGAACAAAGGTATGCTTTAAATAGATTGATTTCTTTATATTGAAAGGATTATTCATTTGACAGTCTATTACTAACATTTTTATGTCTAGCTATATTGAATCATAATGGTTCTTATTTTTGGGTGATTCATCTCTTGATAAATCTACCCAACCGCTCTCATATTTTGAACTGATTTTGTAGAACCCTAGACAGGTTCTGGAAAACCCTAACCAAAAGGTATGCTAATATGAATGTCTAAAACCCTAAATTGCTTAGGGACATTGTGAAATGCTATTTGAAATCTGAGGATGTTATGTTTGGGATTTTGGTATTATCAAGAAAAACTAACTTGTTAGGATTGAATGATAAGGTCTAAAATCTCGAAACTTTGAAGTTTTGGTAATGTTGGGTTTGCTATGTTTCTACATTGAAACCCTAGTCCATTAGGGTTTGGTGAAAAGTGTGAGCAAGACCCTTATATTGTATTAGAAATGATTTCCTTGGTATGTGTGTGTTTGTCTGATCAAACCCTAGTGTAATCAAGATGGTTGCATGTCTAACTCTTATTGATCATTGTGAAGTTGGGTTTGACTAACACATGATATGAAATATATTTGCATGATGATGAAATCTAGGCATATATAGATATGTCCTTTTGGTCGAAACCCTAGCTTGGTCTAAGTCAGATGTATTAATATTGTTGGACATATGATATGATTATGAATGGTTATGAACTCCTGGATATGTGTGTTGACCTAGTCACTAATGGTCATGAGTCTTAGGATTCTAGGATGATGATATTTGGAAATCTAGGGTTTTGCAACTAAACTCTAGTAGTAGTTAAATTGTCAAGTATGTAACAATCTGAGATCTACTTAAAGGATTGTTGAAAAATGAACATCTAGGGTTTTGCAACTAAATCCTAGTAGTAACATTATCTAGTGTGGAATATAACAATTTGAGATCTATGTATTTAATGATTGTTGAGATTGTGAAAAATGGAATTCTAGGGTTTTGGAGTTAAACCTTAGTCAAAGTAAAATCTTTGAAATATGATAAATTGAGATTTGTGTAAGATTGTTGAAATTGTGAAAATGGAATTCTAGGGTTTTGGAGTTAAACCTTAGTCGAAGTAGAAATCTCTAATGTATGATAATTTGAGATTTGTTGAAATTTGAGTTTTTGGTTGAGATTGATGATTGATCAAATCTACAGTTTGCAATTAACCCTAGTGATAGTTGGTCATGTTAGTGACAGATTGATGGTTGATTGAAACTCTAGGGATTGGAACTAACCCTAGTGGAGGATGGTCAATGACTAAGTTGTGATTAACTTTGATTGATTCTTTTGTATGAAATCTAGGATTTGTATGAATCCCTAATGAGAAGTCTAACATAAGTATTTTGAAAGGTTGTTAGATGCCTTGTAGATCTATATGTGTGTGATTGTTTCTAGGGTTTGTTATTTGTTGAAGTAAGGTATGTCATACCTTTGGAAGTCTAGGGTTGTTAAAATTGGCAACTAGGGCCAAACTCCATGTGGGTCATCTTACTTATGGCAACTGATATTTTTCTTGGATCCCTCTCATCGAGAGGTGTAGGATTGATCTAAAGATCATCTGATTCCGATAAGTATTCATGAAGTTATGAATTTATGTGTTATAAGCCAATTCATCATGGTCTGCTAGCAACCAAATAAACCCCACATGTACTCAACGTTTTAGTATAAAAGGAGATGACTTGAGAGTCATTTCTCACACACAGTTCTATCTTGATTTCTCTCCACTTGTCTTGGGTTTTAGTGGAAGAGAAATCTAGGAGTGGAAGCCCTAGACATTGGAGGAAAGGAGGCTTCCCTAGACGCAAATAGAAGGCAGCCCTAGTGGAAGGTAGCCCTAGCCGCAATCCTAAGAAAGCCCTAGCTGCAGTCCTAGAATACCCCAGACATAGTCATCTAAATGAGGTCTGTTCACACTAGGGTATGCCGCATTTCATAAGGGAAATTCTGGGCCAGATTTGAAGATGGTTAGGGACTGTTGTGTGCACTAACCAGTCCCAGAAATTACAGCAGTAATGAAGTGACAAACAACAGTGTTTGTATGGTGGGTTGGCAACAAAGGAAGATGGGACAGCAAGGTCAGACGGTGCAGTAAAGGAAGAGGGGACAGCAAGGTCAGACGGTGCAGTAAAGGAAGATGGGACAGCAAGGTCACATGGTGCTGCAAACACAAATGGGACAGCAAGCAATCATAGGAGCAGCAGTGGCGCAAGTGGGACAGCTGCTAACTAGTGCAACAAAGCATAGGACAGAAAGATACATAGTGTTGTATAAATGCATCGGATAGCAAGGTACATAGTGCTGTATAGATGCATGGGACAACAAGGTACATAGAGTTGTATAAATGCATGGGACAGCAAGGTACATAGTGTTGTATAAATGCATGGGACAGCAAGGTACATAGTGATGTATAGATACATGGGACAGTTGTGACATGGCAACAACGGTACATGGGACAGTGGCAAGCATGGTGCTGCAAGCACATGAAACATGTTGTATGACAACATGGTTATGACACATGGGACAACAGTGCAGCAGTATGATGTGTACAGCATGGTCATGAGGTCCAACATTGTGATGATGGGTGCAGCATGGTGCAACACGATGAGGTGTAGCATGATGACGGCATGTAGCAAAATGATAGCTGAAAAAGTCACCTTGGAGAATCAGTTGAAGTAACATGTCTTCAACTGATCTCATGTATCATCTTCTTAGAGATGATCTATGCTCTTATCTAGATAAGTCAAAGTGTTGACTTATATTGTAAATGTATTATCTCTCTCTCTCTCTGTGCTGAACTATTGAAGAACATATAGGATGAATTGATCAAGGGTTTCCCCACATTGGGGTTTGTCCCTAGCTAGTGCCACATCTTGTGTCCTCTTGTCTTGGCTTGTCTTCTGCAATTTATGTTTATGTTCTATCTGCAGTTTACTTTAACACTGATGTGATTGCTAATCTAGAAAAGATATTGAGCTAACTGTGAAAATTGAAATAAATTGCTCTAAGCATAGAACATACCTAAAATTAACAAGGGTTTATGATAAAGTCCCTAGCAAGATGTTGAAGAGTATATGACTCTTGTTTTTAATTAAGTTTGTGTATCTAATATGTATAAAGTTGAAATGCTTCTGTGTTTTTAATATGTTTAACATCATGCTTTTATAATTTTTGGTTGTACTTGCTATCTAAGTTGTGTGGGTACACAATCTTCAATTTGGTGAAGATTGTTAGGTAAAATTGACTTGGGGTTTGCGTCAAGGTTGACTTGGTTAAATAGTAGTGGTTTTGGGCACATGGTATAGTCACTAGTGTACCCATGGTATTATGGTCTATGTTATTGCATGAAATGGAGCCTATAAAATGCTCGGAATACTTCATTGTGAGAGAGGCCTGGAGGTGAGTGGTGAAGGCTCACTTGGCACAATTGGCCAGGGTTTTGGCCAATGCTAATGAGATCTCATTGGGTTGGGTTTTTCCCTGGATTTGGGGTTTTCTTGGATAAATATTGTTATAATATTTATGTGTATTGTTGTTGGTTATTTTATTATTCCTCTATGTAAATCTCAGTAATAATTTATCTCTTTGCCGTAAATTTCTTAACAACTAGTATCAAAGCTAAGTTGGCTTCAGAAGGACGTTTTCTGTTGCCAAGGGTTTGTATTGGCCTCGTAGATATAGAGATAATTAAGTTTTGCTTGCAGATTTGGATCAAAGCCATAGATTGTGAAGCAAAGTTGGACACTATTGGGTCATGAGAGATTCAGTGGATGAGGAGTATATGTGCACGTGGATTAATTAATTAATGAACCATGTACTTGAAAAGAACGCCTAGATAACTGGCAATTACAGTGGCTGGTGACCCATATAATTCGGTAGATGGGTTCTTTTTATATGGGCATTGATGTCAGTTGTACAAAGACAGCAACAAGGGTAAAAAAACAAAAATATTATAATGGAGTGAAATTTTTAATTTGCATGTAAATGGGCATACTGTTGTAAGACCTGGTAAGGCATGCGTACCCCTGGGTATTTACCAGTAAAGTCTGGGTTAAACCTAGGTAATAGGGGGATGTTGGGTTAACAAATCCCCGGTAAAAACTTTGAAGGGGGTAAGGGCTAGAGTGAGCGAGATTGTCTCACTTAGCAGGTTTTGGCTGGATTTAGTCAAGGAACTCCAAGTCAAGTTTAAGGGGGAATTGTTAAGTAAAATTGACTTGGGGTTTGAGTCAAGGTTGGCCTGGTTAAATAGTAATTGTTTTGGGCACATGGTATAGTATACCCATGGTATTATGGTCCGTCGTATTGCATGAAATGGAGCCTATAAAAGACTCGGAATACTTCATTGTAAGAGAGGCCTGGAGGTGAGTGGTGAAGGCTCGCTTGACTGGATTGGCCAGGGTTTTGGCCAATGCTAATGAAATCTCATTGGGTTGGGTTTTTCCCTAGATTTGGGGTTTTCCTAGATAAATATTATGTGTATAATATTTATATGTATTGTTGTTGGTTATTTTATTATTCCTCTCTATAAATCTCAATAATAATTTATCTCTCTGCCGTAAATTTCTTAACAAAGATGCTCGTTGATAAGCATGATGAGGATGATAGTAACTCTGATGAAATGGTTGGATGCCACGAAAGGTTCTCCGATGAAGAAAAGAATAAGTAGAACTCTCTAAGTTAAGAGGGAGCCTAGATGAAATCTCCGTAAGTTAAGAGGGAGCTTGAATGAAAGGAATCTCCCTAGGATAAGAGGATGGTTGAGAACATTACTTGTAGGAATGATTAGATCCTCTCCATTGAAAAGGGAGTAATAGATATAATTCTCTGCCTCATGTGTCATGCATTAGACCAAGACTAACAGCCATAAGTTTTAGTGAAGGCCATGAGTAGGAGAAGGAAATTGGAGAATGCATTTTGAGGTGTTGCTAAAAGAAGGAAAGCAGGAACCGATTAAAGAATATGTTGTTGCATATGAAGTAGGAAGAAAAATGTATAATTGAGGAATCTTCTATCAAAGATTCGGTTGATAGTCCTACTATGGAAATTTGATTAGCAACATCAAGTTGTTTGGAAGAACCCAAAGGTTTGTATTTGATTATGTACATATGAAAGTATTATTGATTGGGGTTGTGTTTGTACAGGTGAATCTCTCAAAGGTTTTGATAGCATGTTGGTTACTGATCAGTTTGATCGGGATAGATTTGTAGTCCTTGATCTGCTAGATTAAGGGGTGTTGAGGCATTACGAGTGAAGCATTGCTTGGGAAGACATTTGGTCGGCACTATGTGTTGAAGTCTGGGTCCCAAAGTTGGAAAGGTGGTGTTGGTTATTGAGATTTGTTTTGGAAACACACAGATTTTTTGGGTTGATGGTTAGCAAGTAAGCCTAAAGGTACCTAAAGGGGCTGAAAGCTTGAGTCCATCTTAGTCCCACCTAGATAGATTGCCTTGGTCAGGAATCTAGTCCATGGCATTGCAGTGCCTAAAATGTTGAGTCACTATTTTGATAGATTTCCCTGGTCTAGAATCTAGTCCATGGCATTGTGGTGCCTAAAGTTCTTCATGGTTCATATATTTTGAGATCTTCCATTGTATTTGTATATTATGAATACCTCCCTAGTTAAAAGTGTTGGAAAATGTAACTATGTTCGGTCTTCAATAATGTACTTGAGTCATCATGTAATGTACTTGTCAAAAAAATAAAGAAAAGAATTATTATTATTATTATTATTATTGTGACTTATTAAAACATGGGTTCCATGCTTGGGTCACCATGTTTTAGGTCAAAGTCCCCATTGAGGACTTCTAGGATTTATTCTGAGTCTATAGAGTCAATGTACATTTAAAGAGACCCTTCTTGGGCTTTTGAAACATGTAAAAATGTTAAGTATTGAGTCAAATATGATTTATGTAACCTGCACACCATGTCGGCCTAGAAGAAGATCAAGTCAGCCTAAGGACCCTATTCGACCCCAAATAAAGCCAATAAAAGGAAGCTCATCGAATTCATTTGGAGCATCATTCTCACACACAAGTTCAAAATCTCTTATAGCTGGGAAAAAGTGTGAAGTTCTCTTGTAGCTAGGAAAGAGTGCGAAGTCTGTTGTCGGGAAGACGAAGTAAATGCGAGTTTGGGGAAGTCTAAGAAGAAAGAAAAAATCAAAATGTTGGTGCCTCTCTCTCTCTATTTCGTGGTCTGGATTGGGAGATCAAAGTCTCCTAAGTTTCATTGCTACCGAAAGCTTCCTATTGCCAGAAGCTGCTAGTCTAAGTTGCTAGAAGGGGTCGAAGATCTGGGAGGCTAACTTGGTGTGGAGGGAAAGTCTGATCTTGGTCTAGGGTGAAGAGTCTCAAAGAATATTGTTCAAAGGAAGAATTATCTTGACTGGATTTTCCCCTCGAGAGGGGTTTTGCCCTGGCGTGTGCCTATCTCTTGCGTCTCTTGTTTTGTGATATTCATACACACAGAATATGGTAATTACTTGATGAAAGATAAGATAATAAAGAAGTAAAAGAAGCCAATGCACTCACAAGTAATTATCAAGAAAGGAGAATCAAACCCTAATATAATTACTTTGATTTTCCAACATGGTATCAGAGCTAAGGTCAGGAAGAGTCGAAGATCGCTTTGTTAGCATGGATTCTCCCTCTATGATGAACTACATAAGAATGGGTTTCAACACTATTGGAAGCTAGATCAAGAAGGTCATCTACTACTTGTTCAACAAGGTCAACGGTCAAGGATTCTTGGTTGCTCTTACAGGTTCTCTTTCTGATGACTATGTTGTTAGAGGCCTAGGATCAACATCGTTAAAGTTGGACAACGGATCGAAGTTGCATTCTATATGTTCCAGGTTTGAAAAAGAATTTTCTTTTTATTCTTTAGAAGATAAAAGGGAAAGAATTGCTTTTATTGATGGAAAAGTATTGGTTTGGGAAAAAGACTAGTATTGATAATGCTAGGGTTATTGGAGTTCATGAAACTAGTGAAACTAGATCTAAAGAGATATTAGACCTCATCCATTCCAATGTGTGTGGGCCCTTGTCTGACAAATCACTTGGAGGTCCTCTACTATATAACATTCATTGATGACCATTCTAGAAAGGCATGGCTCTACCTCCTCAAGACAAAGATAAAGTATTTGATAAGTTCAAGGAGTTTAGGCCTGAAGTGAAACCCTAACCGAAAGAAGGATAAAAACTTTGAGATCTATCAATGGTGGGAAATACACTTCTAAGGGATTGATTGCATATTGTAAGGAAGTCGATATTAAGAGGGAGCTCATTGTTCCCTATTATCCCGAACAAAATGGATTGGTGGAAAGGAAGAATAGGTCAATTGAAGAAGGCATTCGAACTATGCACCTTGATCAAGATCTACCAAAGTTTTTATGAGAAGAGGTAGTGATGATAGTCGTATACATTCAAAATAGGAGTCCTCATAAGAGTCTTGATAATACAACACCCGAAGAGGTATTCACAGGAAAGAAGCCGAATGTGGATCACCTCCAAATCTTTGAAAGTCCAGCATATATTCATGTTCCGTAAGTTATCTATTATATTCTCAAGAAATATGAAGGAGAACCTCTAAGGACAAGGTATGTCAAGGAACAAAGGTATGCTTTAAATACATTGATTTCTTTATATTGAAAGGATTATTCATTTGACAGTCTATTACTAACATTGTTATGTCTAGTTATATTGAATCATAATGATTCTTGTTTTTGGGTGATTCATCTCTTGATAAATCTTTTATCTTGCTAGATGACTTTGTCCAACGATATATACTACTATGCTTTCAATGAAGATGTCATGAGCTACTTCCTCTCTATTATGATGACAATTTCAACCATATGAACTTCTATTTTGGCTATCCTCACATGCCTCAATGATGATGTCATCTCAATCTCAGCTATAATGCATCCTATCATACTTGTGATGTGTTCCATCATGACAGCTATCTTTTGTAAACTTGAAAAGAACTAAATGTAGGAGGTTATCTTAGTCATAGTAGAAGTCTTTCACTTCCTCCTTTGTTTTCTTCCTTTCAAGCTCTTCTACTTCTTTAGTGATATGGGCTTCATTTCTTTCCTTTCTCTTCTTGTTGCCCTTCTTGAGTTTAAGACAAATTCTCTTGAAATTCCCATATTCATTACATTCATAGCATTAGATCTTTGATATGTCAAGCTTTTTCTTTTTATGAGGATCAAACTTTCCAAACTTCTCTTTCTTTCTAACCATAGCTGCATATGCTCGAGTTTGTTCACTTGATCCAACATCGCTCTTTGCCTTCAACCTAGTTTCTTCAATCTTTCATAATGACCAAAATTCATCAAATGGAGTGGCTTCCTTCTTTCCATAGATACTTGATACAAAGTTGCCCCATTCATGAGGTAGTGCATTGAGCACAACGGTGGTCATTTCTTTATTGGACATTATTTGCCCTATCTCTTGTAGTTGATCTCTTATTTGAGATACCCTCATAAGGTACAAGGCTATCCCTTCTTCCTTTGATACCATCATCTTGTATAGTTTGGTTCTCAGTGATATAAATTCTCCTGCGGTGCTTACGGAAAACAATTCTACCAACTTTTCATAGATTTCTTTTTTATGTCTCCATCTTTGCTACATAAGGGATGAGTGAATCCTTGATTGGTTCTATGAGGATTCTTTGAGCCCTTATCTCTCCCTTCATGAACTTTGATAATGGTTGATATTGCTCTTGAGATGGTTTGGAGATTGAACCCTTGACATAATCAAGAACTTCATTCTCTATGAGGATCAAATCTATCCTCTTCTTCCATGCAAGGAAATTTGATGACCCAACCAGTTTGTTGTTTTCCTTGTAGAATTAAGTCATGTTGATACTATATAGTAGATTCAGACATAAATATAAAGATACTTTTTCAAGTGAAGATGCTCCTTGATGATGATATTTTCAACTTGATGATGTTGATTATTGAAGATGCCTTCTTGATGATGATTTCTTCCTTCAAAAGATAATGTTACTTCTTCAATGGAGATGTCCTTCTTTAGAGATGAGATTCTTTCTTCAATGTGAGGGAGATGGCCTTGATTCTTTTAATGATGGCAATGTTTTTTTTTGCTTCTTTTGGATGATGTGAGCTTCCCAAGAATTTTTCAAGCGTAGAGTCCTCCTTTGAATGGGATGGGGTCTTTGAGGTCTTCTTCTTCTTCAAAGTGTTGTTGCTTCTAGATGGTATGATTCTTGTGATGAGATGGGTAATCCTCTTTGATGTTCCTTAGATCCTTCTTCAAGTGATGATCTTCATGCTCCCTCTTCTTATCTTGTCACCTCACCTCGGATACCATTTTGAGAAATCTAGGGGCAGCTTAATTACATGATTTCTCTTACTTTGATAACTACTTGTGATGGATTTTTACTTAACTTGATTAGCTTCTTCTTTTACTTGATTATTATGTTCTTATCATCAAACAGCTACCAAACTATGAAGATTAAATAGACATGAGGACACAAAATGTAGGCTGCAAGCCAGGGCCAAAACCTCTCCTTTTGAGAGGAAACCCCACAAGAATTATTTTCTTCTTATAGAAAGTTCAGATGACAAATTCCAAGACCTAAGACCTTGTCAGAAACCCTTCCAAGACCAAGTCAGCTTCCCGCAACTTCTTCTGTAACTTCGACTTCCCCAACAGTTTCCTCTGCAACTTTGACTTCCCCAACAGATTCTTCTGCAACTTCAACTTCCCAACAATTTCTTCTGCAACTTCGACTACTGCAGAAACCCTAGTTTTTGCACGTGTGGGAAAAGATGGTGATTTTTTTCCCTCTTATTACTTCGCTTGAATTGGTTCTTCTTTCATGGGAACTCGGCTTGCAAAGTAGATTCTTTGGTGCTCTAAATCGTCTTCTTTTTGCAATTCAGTTTTGTTGTAGAAATGTTTCCCTAATCTTCACACATGTGAGGAGAAGATAGCCCAAAAACAATACTCAAAGACTATGTTCCTTTCCTTCTTTTGGTCCTCTTCTTCACTCTTTTAGGTCTCTTTCTCTTCCTTGATTGAACTTCTTGTGTGTTGTGTGAGTGATCTTCAAGTGAGGTTGAACTTTCTTATATATAGGCTTTTCTGAAGGTCGAATTGTTGTCCATGAGGCCGACTTGATCCTTCTTGTAGGCCGACTTGTTTGACAAGGTCTTGGAGGGTCTTTATGACACCAATGACTTTCATAAAAATTCTTTACAAAAAATAACATGCCCAAAGGGATTTTACATGCATGACAATGACTCTTTTGACTTCATAATTCGATGACAAACCTAGGACCACTCAATGGGTACTTGACCTACAAATAAAGTTATCTTGAGCATGAAACCCATGCATCAAGAATGACAATAATAAATTTCTTCTCTTTAATATCAAATATATAAAATCATGATTACGATAGACATTATGAAGACCGAACCTACTTACATATTTCAACACTCCCTAGCTCCCTCTGGTTTTGGAGAACAAGCCCAATTTTCTTATACTTGGCTTCCCCCTCATCATCATAAGGTTCAGCTATCTTGCCTTCTAGTCAAAGGATCTAGTCACATATTAGATTGTAGAATAGGTGTCTTCAAGGGGGTGAACTTAATGGCCTTTCTTCACCTTGGCTCTCAAGCCATGTTGAATTTGTAGTGCTAATTAGACAGCCACGAAATTTAGCATCCGGTAATTACTTCCAATGATATATGATATTATGTTTGAACATCCCAGAAAATCATTAAGCAATTACCCACAAAAACTCAACTGTAAATGCAACGGAAACATTAAAGGTTACAGTATAATAGCCATGCACAATAGACACCAGTATTTTGCCCTGTAAAACCCAAACTCGAGAGAAAACCCAACAATCTTTTCTAGGAGAAATTGTTCAATTCAACATAAGTACAATTTGAGTTTTACAAGTCAACCTTAGAGCTCCTAGGGCTAGACCAACCCACTGTCAGCCTTCAGTCCTTCCTTCCATCCCTGTCCTCAGCCTTATCCACCCTCTTTGGCATCTCAGGTCAGGCCATCTTCTTACGACCAAGCCACACCCTTAATTAGCCCTACCTAATGCCAAATCAGGCCTTACCCAGCCTGCTACTTCGGCCCTGTCACGACCTTCCAGTGGCTCAATTCTTCCACGGAGCCCTATTTCCGCCTCTACCAGTGGCCAGATCAGGCCTCTTTTGCAGCCCACCCTCAATCTATAAAACACTTCCTTATTTGGGTCTGTTGCTGCCCTATCACAACCTCTTTCTAGGCCCCTGTCTGTAGCCAATATCTAGCTTGCTTAGCAATCCCTTATTCGGGCCTGACTGTAGCCTTATCTCAGTCTACCTGCGGCTCTGTCTAGCAAGGTTTGCAACCTAGTACTGGCCCTTTTCTGGCCCCTTCCACGGCCCTTCCTTAAGCGTTGTTCTGGCCCTTCTTAGACCTTGAATGCCGCAAGATCTCGGCATGTCTAGCTCTTCCCTAAGGCACTATCGTAGGCCAAGACTTGGCCCTTTTTCCAGCTCTTGTTGTGGCCTAGACGTGGAGACCCGTGGCTCCTTTCCTAGGGCTACGACTCCCTCAACCTACACAAACAAACTTCAACAACTTGTTAGGGTATCAACCCTCAAACTCGGCCTGAAAAATCAACTATTCATCCTTCTTGTTGTGGCTCACCATACAAATTGCTTCTCACGAAAATGATCTCATATGAATGTGTGTTGTGAATACTGAAATAAGGAGATCAAATGTCCTTTTACAGTGTTCTTGTGGTGCCCAAGAGGCAAGTTATATAAAAAATAATTTTTCCCTGTAACTATTAGTTTAATTAAGGCAAAGGGCATGGTCAAAGATCATGCCCATTCACCAAGAGGCACTTAGGGTTGTATTTAAGCTAGGGCCCTTCACACTATAAATCATCCATTCAATCATTTATTAATAAAATATATATAATTGTTGTTTAATGTTGAGTTTATGTGTTGCATCTGGTATCAGAGCCTACGACCCTAGACTTGCAAACCTTTGTTGTTTTGTTGCCTTAAACCTGCAATCCGTCATTGTTCAGCTACCCTCGTTGTTACGCTACCCATCGATCTAATATGTTGTCCCTCGCTGCCACCAGCGACCATTTTTTCTCATTCATCACCATATGAAATTCCAGTAGTTCTGTCTTGTTCTCCTACTATCCTTGTCCCTTGTTGTGGATCGTCTGTCATGTAAACCTTCTGCCATCTGTCGTCAGTCTTTATGCTGGTCGAACGGGACAACCACCGACACATCGGTTTGTTGGGTGGGTTCATTCATGCAGTTCGGTTTGATACAAGTACGCAAGTCATTTATCAACTATCGAACCTATTGAACCATCACAATCATTTATCAATTCATTAGCTCCACACTTCCGCTCCAGTTTAACACAATCCAACTCGTTAATTCCACACTTCCGCTCCTGTTTAATAAGTCATATGGTATATAATAATATAGCTATATAAATAAGTCATATAATAATATAAATATATAACTTATTATTATTATATTATTATATAAAAAAACTATATGTTATAAAAAATAATTTCATTATATAATTAAATTAATTAATTTAATTTAATATAGTTATTTAAAAAAATATAGAGTCAAGTAAAGCTGGATAAATATACTCCACCTCACACCTGCTCAATGGCTTCATCAATGTCGATGGTCGATTTCAATAAAAGATTGTAAGACCTTGAGACTAAGGTGACTGAACAGGGCGATAAAATTGAAGAGCTCCATAATACAACAAAGAGAATAGAGAGTCAGCTCGAGGAGAACAAGAATGAATTTTAAAGGGAGCAGGCAGACCTTTCATGTAAGGTGGATCAAGCTATGGTGATGTTGACTTATATTTGTAATAGCATGAAGATTACACCCATTCAAATACCCCAAAATAATGAAGCTACTCAACATCTCAATTCCCAAATTCATCAAAATAGGCAGCTCTGGAATCCATACACCAATATGTCATTTTCAAGTCAACACCCTTTCTTCACCCCATCGATAGCTACATTTCAACGAACAGAAAAACTTGAGCTATCCAAGTTTGATGGTAACGAAAAATGCAGTGTTGCTTGGTTCAATAAAGCAGAAGAATATTTCGAGATTAACGGTATTGACAATGATGACGAAAAGATCAGGCATGCTTCCATGAAAATGGAAGGCGAAGCATATAATTGGTATATGTGGTGGAAAAAGACGACACTTGCTATTAGTTGGAGGAAATTCAAAAATGTGTTCTTTAAAAGGTTCCAAGGTGTCAAGGAAGAAGAATTATTCTCAGCACTCACCAAATTACAACAAAAAGGAGATGTGGGCAAATACACTCGAGAATGGGAGACTTTAGCTACGCGAGTACCTGGATTATCAAAAACTTGTCTTATTCAATCGTACACCACGGGACTTAAACCCCATCTCCAGGCTGGGCTCAAGCTTCATGACATCACTTCTATAGAGGTAACTAAACAGAAGGCAAAAGCTACTAAAAAAAAACAAGAAAAAATGCAGTGGCCGAAGGTTGAAAGAGTATATTCGAGACGAATATTTTCCCAAGCCGCAAACAGGGATAACACAAAATATGTTCCACCACATCTTCGTGAAGGAGAAAAAACTAACATGGAAATACAAAGAATGAAAGAAGGCAAGTGCAAACGGCAAAAAATGGGACCCTAAACATAGGTGTGCAAAAAAGAAAAGAAATCAAGAACTTGTATAAATGTGAAGCATCTAATGATTCAGACAATGATGAATCTGATGTTGAAGAAATCGAATATTCCCCATAATTCTCTCTAGAACTAGATGACGAAAGCATTCCGCAAGTATCATTATCGACTATGACAAAAATCACAACCCCGAACATTAAAATTAACAGGACATATCAAGAAGAACAATGTGATGGTTCTGATCAATAACTGTAGCACCCACAATTTTTTGGACTCAACCATGGCGAAGAGACTCAACATTTTCTCATTTCCCATGTCCAACACAAAGGTTATGGTAGCTGATGATAAGAAAATTGAAAAGGTAGGGAAATGCCATAAAGTCAAATTGCAAATTCAAGACTTTATTTTAGAATCTTCGTTCTACATAGTACCATTAGGAGGAGTGGATGTGGTCTTAGGTATCCAATGGCTACAAACCCTCGGTACTTACTCTCCCAACCATCAAAAGCAATTTATAAAATTTAAATTTTAAGGGCAGAAATACAAATTATGTGGGTTCCAACCTCCTGAGAACCAAACTGTATCATCATCCCAGATGATGAAAATGACTCAGAAGGGAGCGCCAGCGTATGTAGTACAGTGTCATCAATTACAAATGTTAACTTCAAATCTGGTCAACGAAGAAGCACTAGAAGTCCAAGAACTAATTCAAAAGCACAAAAAAGTATTCCAAGACCTTCCGATGAAGACGCCTCCTAAAAGAAAAATCGAGCATGCAATAGAAGAAGTCAAAGCAAGATCAAATCCCATCAACATCAAACCATATCAATATCCACATCATCAAAAATCCGAAATTGAGAGATTAGTCCAAGATCTTTTAAAGTGTGGCATCATCACAAAAAGTAAAACTCTGTATGCTGCCCCAGTTGCATTAGTTCGAAAAAAAAGATGGATCATTCAGATTATGTGTAGATTATCGAGGACTAAATAAAATAACAATTAAAAACAAGTTTCCAATTCCTTTTATCAATGATATGTTGGATGAACTACATGGTGCTAAATACCTCTCAAAATTAGACTTGTTGACACCTAATCCTTGTGATTGGGTGAATTATTGTAAATAGATAGATAGGAATATGAACAGTCATCGGGAGACGAACTGAACAGTCTCTCCCTCATGTATATAATGAGGACCTACCTGATGGAATAATACAGTCAATTATTTTCTGCCTAATGGAGTTATTGCCTAGCCTGACATGGTATCAGAGCCAGCGCCTTTTTTAGCTCTCATGCTCCTTGTAACTCCTCTGCCTGTCTGCCATATTCTTTTTATGCAGACCTCCACATTGCAAACGCTCCTTTTTGCCTAGCCTGACACTGCCAGCACTGTCCCAGCTGGCCTAATGCGTTGATGCTACTCCTGCTTTCCCGACAACGGAAACTGAATTCACATTAGGGTTTGATTTCTTGTATCCCTTTCGGAAGTCATCTAAGAATACAAGAAAGCGCTAGGAGGCTTTTTCAAGTTTTAATACTGCTCCATGTCTGAAACTTTTTTTGTATTGTCTGGCTCTCGCTATTCAGTATCTGAAATATTTTTAGTATCTTCAGATTCAAGCTTGGCCTCGAGCTGAGACAACTGCTCTCGAATTCTTCTCCGTTTCAAGCTTCAAATGACGCTCAGCCTCCGTTATTTTGAATTTTCGCTGTGATCTATTTACATCTACTACGTTCAATCATTATAAGGCTTCTTCCATTTGAATTTTCGTTGTGTATACTTGGGTGGCGATTCTGTTAAGATTGTCATTTTGCCCATCGATTAAGAGTAGAGTTGTGCCAGAACTGTCTAAGTTCTCAGGTTGTTCTATCTAAATAGCACTGTGGGTTATGAATTAGTTTCAAGGGATTGTATCCTTTTGAAAAGACGGCAATGTAAACTTGTTTAAATTTTGGATTTATTACGAGTAACCGAGTTAACTTTTTATGGGAATAATGGACGAGGGCTAGTGCTAACATTGATGCGCAAACCAAGGGTGGCGCATGTGGCTGGAAGTTCAAGCACCACGCTCATCACCATGCTGAATAAGGAGTGGCTCCGCGGAAATTCGGGGCAGCTTGAGGTAAGAAAAGCATCTGACCACTCACTTGTCATGAGGGGAATAGAAGAAGAAAGGCTTATCAAGCTACAAGGAACCTCTGCTCATGCACAACATTTCTCATACAATTCTCATCATGAAGAAGGTACACTTCCGTCAAGTTTATTATGGCATGCTAGATTTGGACATTTGAACTATGACAGTCTCCACTTATTGAAGAAAAATGGTGTTGCTGGTTTTCTTACAATTCCTAGAAAACTTAAGCAATGCGATGCTTGCATTCTAGGAAAGCATAGCAAACAGTCATTTCATGACTCACATTCAAGAGCACATAAGAAGCTTGAACTTATTCATTCAGATTTATGTGGTCCAATGCCTGTTCCTTCTGCAAATGGAAATAAATATATCATGACATTTATTGATGACTACACCAGAATGTGTTGGGTTTATTTATTGAAGAACAAATCTGATGCTTTTCAAACATTCAAGAATTTCCATAAATGGATTGAAAATGATGCACAATCTCATATTGGGTCTATTCGCACTGATAATGGAAAAGAATATACATCAAATGAATTTTGAAAACTATCTTCGACAACATGGGATCAAACACCAAACAATTGTGCCTTATAATCCCCAACAGAATGGTGTAGCTGAAAGAATGAATAGAACAATCTTGAATATGGTACGATCCATGCTCTTCTTCAAAAATGTAAAGATAATGTTTTG
>APFE030394237.1:32143-86668 GCA_000404065.3 Pinus taeda
TGTTGAGGCCAAAACAATCCATCTCCGTCATTGTTCCACAAATGAGCAAATTGCAGACATCTTCACCAAAGCACTTGGAAGGAAAAAGCTTGAACGATTCAGAATGATGCTTGGACTCACCAACATCCCTTCAGATTAAGGGGGGGAATGTTGACACCTAATCCTTGTGATTGGGTGAATTATTGTAAATAGATAGATAGGAATATGAACAGTCATCGGGAGACGAACTGAAAAGTCTCTCCCTCATGTATATAATGAGGACCTACCTGATGGAATAATACAGTCAATTATTTTCTGCCTATGGAGTTATTGCCTGGCCTGACAAGACTTAAGGTTAGGGAATTACCAAATCATAATAAGCTTGGAAGACGTAGCAAAAACTGCATTCTGAACACATGAAGGTCATTACGAGTTTAAAGTAATGCCTTTTGGTTTAACCAATGCACCAGCAACATTCCAAGCTACCATGAAGGAACTATTTTGTCCATATCTAAGGAAGTTTGTGTTAGTATTTTTTGATGACATTTTAATTTACAGTAAAACTTGGAAGGAGCATCTACAACATCTGGAACAAGTTCATACTGTATTAGAAAAACATCAGTTTTGTGCCAAGAAGTCCAAATGCACTTTTGGGAAGGAAGAAGTAGAATATCTCAGACATATAATATCCAAAGGAGTAAAAGTAGATCCTAATAAAATCAAGGCTATAAGGAAATGGCCCAAACCAATTAATATCTCCAAGCTAAGAGGATTCTTAGGATTAACCAGGTATTATCATAGATTTATTAAACACTATGCCCATATAACCACACCCCTATCGAACCTTCTAAAGAAAAACTCATTTCGATGGAATGATGAAGTAGAAAAGTGTTTTGAAAACTTGAAGGAAGTTGTATCTAATGCCCCTGTATTGGAAACTCCAAACTTCTCAAAACCATTTGTAATTGAATGTGATGCTTCGGGTTTTGGCATAGGAGCAGTACTAATGCAGGATAGTCACCCAATCGCTTTTGAAAGTAGGAAGCTCAATAAGCAAGAACGTCTCAAGTCCACATACAACAAGGAAATGCTTGTTATTATGCACGCATTAGCCAAATGGAGACAATATCTCTTGAGAAATAAGTTCTTAATACGAACAGATCATAATAGTCTTCAGCATCTCCTCCAGCGGAAAACGCTATCTACAGAAAGGGAAAGATAACATAGTAGTTGATTCTTTGTCAAGAAAAGATGAAGAACCACCAATACTTGCAGTGTCAGTCGTTGTCCCCGAATGGCTTAATGAGATTCGAAGTGAATATGCAAAAGATCCATAAACAAGTGTCATAATCAATAAACTGCCTCAAAATTCAAAATTTGAATGGAAGAACGATATTTTGTGGTACAAGGGAAGAATTTATTTGAATTCAAATTCCAAATCTAAACACAAGGTTCTCAAAGTCTCGCAGGATTCACTGTCAACCAGACATGTAGGATTCTTTAAAACCTATTATAATGCATATGTGATACAGTAGCCTGAAAGCTCAAGAGATAAAAATACAGTGATGCAACATGCAACAATGTATACACGGAATATAAGCAGATACTCAAGAAATGCAGAGAGAAATGCTAAGCCATTTTATTATGCTGAGTAATGGAAAGAGTACAGGAGGTGATCAGGAAGATAGCACCTCGACTTGCACAAGGCAAGTGAAGAAATACACTCAAAATAGTAAGGAAATAGCCCCTCTCTGAACTGCATCCAAGCTGCCGAAGAACTGTTGTGTTGTTGCCACTGCTGGAATCAAGTGAGGATTTGGGGTTGTTCCCCTCCTCAGAAAATGCTGAAACTCTGGAATCAGCCTCTACTCAATAAACCCAGAAAAGCGGAGAAAACTTTTCTAAAATAGCTGAACCCTGAAAATCACCCCCTTGAGGATCTACGCAATCCCTCAAGGCTCTGCGCTGCCACTGAATAGAACCCTTTAAAACTCTACCTGAAACTCTGCCAAAATCCTCCAATATGCAAGGGCTGATCCCTTGCTCAATCTCCTAGCTCAAATCCTCCACATAACCCCAATCCGGAACTCCTACCAAAAGAGACTGCGTCCTCCTCTCTCAAGACTGCGCAGTCATCAAAAGGCTCAGCTCCTCCTCAACTCCAAAGATCGATCCTCCTGCAAAAGACTGCTAAAAACTACCTTGCCCGAGCAGGCACTCGAAGTCCCTCGGGGCTAAGGGTGAGATCTCTTAACGGAGACACTCGATGCACTAAACAGTGTTGTAGACAGGCTAAACAGCCAGCGTGCTCTAAGTCGAAGTGACTAGCTCAAATGTAACATAATCGAATGCCAAAATGAGGAGGCTCCTCTCTCCTTTATAGCGTTGGCCTCTCTCAAATCTAAGGCCCACCTCCTCCAACGTAGCCTCTCTCTCTTGCCACGTGCTCCTCTCCATCTGCCCAGTCCCTCCAAGTGTCTACGTGGGCCCCCTTCTCTACGTGGTCCTTTGGCCCATTTGGCTCCCCTTTAAGTTACAACGTTGTGCTACTAGGGAGTGACTTTATTCTAAAAGTGAGTTATGTCCCTCTTTCCTCACCTTTTTATTTATAAATAGCTATAGAAGGCAAAATTGAGCAAAATCAAATATTCCAATTAGCCATGGCTAATTAGGAATATTACAGTCTCCCCTGGCAAAATGTTGCTTGTCCTCGAGCAACTGAAGTGATGGATGTTGCAAGATTTTCTCACTTTCCCAAGTGGCGTCCTCATCCGGTAAATACTTCCACCTCACCAAGAATTCCTGGACCGTCCTGCTCCGCAGCTGCCTCTCCCTGGTATCAATAATAGCCTCTCACTGCAACACCAAATGCCCCTCATCATTCGTGGGTGGTAGCTCATCTATCACTATCACATGCTGCCCCAATGCCTTCTTCAGGCATGATACATGAAAAACATTATGAATCTTATTGCCTTGGGGCAGCTCCAACTCATACGCAACCTGTCCAATCCTACGTATCACCCTGCACAGCTCATAAAAGCAGGGCTTGAGCTTCTCAACCCCCTTCTGCTTTAGTGATGACAGTCGGTATGGTTGTAATCGTAGGTAGACCAAGTCCCCTACCACAAACTGTCTCTGCACCTGACCCCTGTCAGCATACAGCTTCTATTGGTTCTGCATTGTAGCCATATTATCCTTGAGAGCTCAGAGAATATCCTGACTCTCTTGGATCCAAATCTTAGCTCTCGGAGCCTTGCTAGCACCAAACATCACGTCAGCAAAAGGCAAAGGATGATATCCATACAATGCATAGAATGGAGACATACCAATGGGCATGTGATGTGTAGTGTTGTAGCAGTACTCCTCCAGACGCAGCCACTTCAGCCATGCTCGTTGTTGCCCACTGACATAGTTACGCAAGTAGCCCTCCAGCCACTTGTTAACTATCTCTGTTTGCCTGTCCGTCTATGGGTGATAACTGGTACTCGATGTCAACTCCGTCCCCACCAACCAGAAAAGCTCCTGCCAAAACCCGCCCATGAAACGGCTGTCCCTGTCACTGGTGATGGTCTTAGGAAGACCATGTAGCCTGAAGACCTCTCTGAAAAAAAAGTTCAGCCACCTACGCTGCTATGTAGTGTGCAGATATGGCGAAAAAATGTGTGTACTTTGTCAGTCGATCAACGGTGACAAAGATGCAATCCTTGCCCTGTACCATGGGCAACCTTGTGATGAAGTCCATCGAAATACACTCCCATTTCCCCTCCAGAATGGGAAGAGGCTACAATAATCCTGCGGGATGGCTCATCTCCCCCTTGTTCCTCTGGCAAATATCGCACTCCCGAACATGTCGGAGTACATCCTCCTTGAGGCCCTTCCATGAGAACCTGTCTCTAATGGCCCTATTGGTTTTGGTAAACCCCTGATGGCCGACAAATGGTGAATCATGTGATGCCTGAAGTATCTTCTTCTTGAGCTGAGATCCCTCAGTCAAGAAGATCCGGTCCCTGTAGTAGATGATCTCATCGATCACCCTGTACCTGTCATCCGCCACCTTCCCATCCAGAACCTCACATGCAAATCTGTCCTTGGAGTACTCTACTAAGAGTCAAGCCCTCCAATCTGTGTCCAAGCTCATAAGAGACAACGTAGCTGGTCTACGTGAAAGGGCATCTGCTACCACGTCGTTCTTACCCTTGACATACTCAATGTCAAAGTCATACGCTTGGATCTTACTGATCCACTTCTGCTGCCTCTCTTGTAGTTGTTTCTGCTCCAAAAAGAACGTGAGGCTGTTGTGATCAGTCCTCACCCTGAACTTGTTACCTACTAAATACTGTCGGAACTTGGCCAATGCATGCATAATGGCCAGCATCTCCTCGTCGAATATAGAATACAACCTCTCGTGTGGAAGAAGCTTCCGACTCTCAAAGGCTATAGGGTGACCTCCCTGCATCAACACTACACTGATCCCCTCTCCCGACACATCACACTCCAAAACAAATGGCTGCGTAAAATCCGACAATGCAAGCACTAGGCCTTCTCATAACCTCCTTGAGCTTGTCAAAGGCTTGTTGCGCTGTATTTGACCAAATGAATGCCCCCTTCCTCATCAAATCTGTCAGGGGTGCAGCAAGTTGTGCGAAACTCTTGACGAACTTCCGGTAGTAAGTACAAATACCAATGAATCCTCGAAGTTTTGTCACGTTCCTCGGCTCCGGCCAATCTCTGATGGCCCTGATCTTCTCCTCGTGGACCCTCACTCCATCCACCCCTATGATGTGTCCCAAGTACAACATCTCCGTCAACCCAAACTCACACTTGGAGAGCTTGGCATATAGCTGCTGCTCCTCCAAGATGCGCAACACTGTCTCAATGTGTTGGAGATGCTCCTCCCAAGTCCTGTTGTAAATGATGATATCATCAAAGAACACCAACACAAACTTCCTTAAGTGACTACGGAAGATGTGATTCATGCAGGACTAGAAAGTAGCTGGGGCGTTGGTTAGCCCGAAGGGCATCACCAAAAACTCAAAGTGTCAATAGTGACACCTGAAGGCGGTCTTGGGAATGTCCTGCTCCCTCACACGAATCTAATTGTACCCAAATCTCAAATCAATCTTTGAGAAGAACTGTGCTCCTCTCAATTCATCCATCAACTCATCGATCCTGGGTATGGGGTACCTGTTCTTCAGGGTCTTCTTGTTCAGGGCCGTGTAGTCAATGCACATCCTAAATGTGTCATCCTTCTTCTTCACCAACACCACGGAAGAAGCAAAAGGACTCGTGCTTGGTCGAATGTGCCCAAGAGCCAGGAACTCCTGAATGACCCACTCAATTTCATCCTGATAGGCCTTGGGATGCCTATAGGGGTTAGTAATCACTACCTGTATGCCCTGCTCAAGCTCAATGGTGTGCTCAAACCCCCAGTCTGGTGGCTGTCTCGGCGGACTCTCCCCAAACACTGTGGCATACTGGTCAAGGATGGACTATATCTCTGGGTGCACCGTCTGCCCTGTAGTCCCTGCCTCTAATACACGCAGCTCCACTACCCACTCTACGTCTCCCTTCCGGAAGATTGCCTCCGTCTGTTGAGCTGAAACAGTCTGAGGCAGATATGTGTGTTGTCCCAGTATCTTCACATGCCTCCCTGTCTTCTCATCATCCCACTCCATCTCTAGGGCCTTCCAATCTGTCGTGACCTTCCCTAGAGTGATAAGCCACTGAACACCCAGTACCATGTTGGTGTCTGGAATATTGACCACGAAAAAATGGTCGGTCAGTGTGTAGGTGCCCATCGTCACTGATAACTCTGGGACATAATGAGCACACACCATGGTCTAATCTCCTGGGACCAAAATTGAAAATCCATCGAAGCTCTCTGTCTGTATACCTCTCCACTCAACCATCTGTGCATCGATGAAGTTGTGGGTTGCCCCACTGTCAACCAAAACTGATACTCGTTGGCCACGTATTGTCCCTCGTACGCATAGCGTCAAATACTTGAGAACTCCTTGCAATGCTGCAAGGGCCCCTCCGATAGGTGCAAAAGTTGCACCACCTGCTGCTGGTGTGGAGGTGGCAAAGAATCCTACGCGGCATGACTATCTCCTACCTCCACATCATCCTCCTCATCCTCTTTCCCGCTATCTCAGAGAAGACCTCAATAAAATGTGCTTTCCCTGCAGCACATCTATGTCCCGGTGCCCACGACTCCTGACAGGTAAAGCACAATCACTTCTTCTTCAGCTCCCTCCTGGCATCATCATCAATCTGTGCTCGTCCTGGATTCCCCTTTGGAGGCGGAATCCTCACATCCTTCCCCTTAGGCTGGAAAGCCTGCCTCTGGGGGTAAGGTGTCCAGGGCCTGGGTAAGGCATCCTGTAAGTCCCAGGTCCTGCTAATAGCATCCTGAAGTGTGGCTGGTCTAGTGGATCTGACTAGACCCCGAAGTGGCTCTGCTAACCCCTCAACAAATATGTAGATCCTCCATGCCGCAGATAGATCAGGCACCATCACTAAAACCCTCAAGAAGTCTGCAATGTAGGTCTCTGGGCTCCCAGTCTGTTTGAGCCTCGTCAACTCAACAAAGTGTTGTTTCAGATCCCTCCGGTCAAACCTCTCCATCAATATCCTGGTAAACTCGACATATGTCGTCACTGTCGAGTGTTCGAGTGTAACCAACCCATGGAACCACCAGTCCCGAGCCTCACCATTCAAATGTAATGTCGCCACCTTGATGGCCTCTATCTCCGACATCTAGTTAAGCTGGAAATAGATGTCTAGCTTTTCCATCCAAGACCTTGCCGAACTGTTTGATGAGCCATCAAATGTAGGCAAGTGGAATCTACTAGCTGTGCGGTGGGTGTCTCCATCATGATAATGTCGGTATCCTTTGTGATGTTCGTGGGGTCTACAATCCCTCTGGAGCTGAACAAAGTCTCTGAATGAGAGGGCATCCCTGAACTCCTGCCCGTAGGCCTGGTACTCTGCAAAATAATCGCCCATATGATCGAGCTCTGCCTCCTGCTGGGCTCCAACCCGTGTCTGCTCCTAGGAAAGTGGGCATGGTAGAACATGTAGGGGCATGTGAGGCCATTTGCTGAGTAGTATCACACTAAGTGGTACCCTATTTTGGAAAATGGTGGGATGTACCCGATCCCTCACCAACCTGGAAAACCCGTGGGTTCTCACATTGTCTAACCTCTACCGCCGTGAATCTCTGCCCCATCACCTTGATCTGCCTCAACAAATCCTGCACTGATTTGAGGAGCATGTCCGCAAATCTCTTCCCATCCTCATCTACCATCGGATCCTCCTGCTCTGCGTCCACCACAGGCTCCTCCTGTTCTGCGTCCAACACAGGCTCCTCCTGTTCTGTGTCCACCACCCGAACACAGTCTCCCTCTCCGTAGGTGTTCTCCAACCTACACTCAATACCTCTTTCACAGATGTAGGGCTTCTCCCTCGGTGTCATGGACTGCTAGCTCCACAGGCTGAGCCAGATCTATGCTCTGATATCACTGTAATATCCTGTTTCAGGGATATCCCTCAAACCCAATCAATCTCTAACCAGATAATCAAACTCTATCCAGATAACACACATGTGATACAGTAGCTGGAAAGCTCAAGAGATAAAAATAACAGTGATGCAACATGCAATAATGTATACACTGAATATAAGCAAATACTCAAGAAATGCAGAGAGAAATGCTAGGCCATTTTATTATACTGAGTAATGGAAAGAGTACAGGAGGTGATCAAGAAGATAGCACCTCGACTTGCACAAGGAAAGTGAAGAAATACACTCAGAATAGTAAGGAAATGGCCCCTCTTTGAACTGCGTCCAAGCTGCCGGAGAATCAAGTGAGGATTTGGGGTTGTCCCCTCCTCAGAAAATGTTGAAACTCTGGAATCAGCCTCTGCTCAATAAACCCAGAAAAGCGCAGAAAGCTTTTCTAAAATAGTTGAACCCCGAAAATCACCCCCTTGAGGATCTACGTAATCCCTCAAGGCTCTGCGCTACCACTGAATAGAACCCTTTAAAACTCTACCTGAAACTTTGCCAAAATCCTCCAATATGCAAGGGCTGATCCCTTGCTCAATCTCCCAGCTCAAATCCTCCACATAAACCCAATCCGGAACTCCTACCAGAAGAGACTGCGTCCTCCTCTCTCAAGAGTACGCAGTCATCAAAAGGCTCAGCTCCTCCTCAACTCCAAAGATCGATCCTCCTGCAAAAGACTGCTAAAAACTACCTTGCCCGAGCAGGCACTCGAAGTCCCCCGGGGCTAAGGGTGTGATCTCCAAACGGAGACACTCGATGCACTAAACAATGCTACAGACAAGCTAAACAGCCAACGTGCTCTAAGTCGAAGTGACTAACTCAAATGCAACATAATCAAATGCCAAAATGAGGAGGCTCCTCTCTCCTTTATAGCGTTGGCCTCTCTCAAACCTAAGGTCCACCTCCTCCAACGTAGCCTCTCTCTCTTGCCACGTGCTCCTCTCCATCTGCCCAGTCCCTCCAAGTGTCTACGTGGGCCCCCTTCTCTACGTGGTCCTTTGGCCCCCTTGGCTCCCCTTTAAGTTACAACGTTGTGCTACTAGGGAGTGACTTTATTCTAAAAGTGAGTTATGTCCCCCTTTCCTCACCTTTGTATTTATAAATAGCTATAGAAAGCAAAATTGAGCAAAATCAAATATTCCAATTAGCCATGGCTAATTAGGAATATTAAAAGTTATTCTTTCGGAAGGGTATGAGTAATGATATTCAAAAATATGTAGCAGAATGCGATAAATGCCAGAGGAATAAAAATGAAAATATTATGACACCCGGATTACTTCATCCCTTAAACATCTCAAATCAGAAATGGGAGGAAATATCAATGGACTTTATTGATGGTTTACCTGTGTCTGATGGTAAAGATAAAATTCTTGTAGGAGTCCACAAACTCATCAAGTATGCTCACTTTATTGCAATGAGGAAATCAGACTCAGCAAAACAATTCGCTGAGATATTTTGCAAAAATGTTTACAAATTACATGTATATCCCAAGGTCATTGTGAGCAATAGAGATGCCAAATTTAAGGGTAATTTTTGGAAGGAATTCTTCAAACATATAGGAACCTACCTCAACATGAGTTCAACTTACCATCCTCAAATAAATGGCCAAACAGAGGTTGTCGATAAATGTTTAGAAGCCTACTTACATTGTTATGCCACAGACAAACAAAATAAGTGGGTTCAGTGGTTACATCTCGCTGAATGGTGGTACAATTCCAATTACCACGCATCAGCAAAAATTGCTCCTTTTCAAGCTTTGTACGGTTACGAACCTCCGAAATGGAAGACTTTCCTATCATTGAGACGAAGCTTCTAGCTGTTAAAAACTAGTTATAAGAAACCCAAAAATTCGTTCAAACTCTAAAAGAAAAACTAAATAATGCAAGGAATCGTATGAAGTAGCAAGCTGACCGAAATAGATTTGTCAGAGAATTTGAAGTTGGAGAGTGGGTATTTGTTAAACTCCAGCCTTACAAGCAGTTGTCCTTAAAACAGAAGAGAAAAAGCAAATTGGCACCAAAATTTTATGGACCGTACCAAATCAACAAAAATATCAGCCAAGTAGCATACAGTTTAAAGTTTAAACCTTTCCGATAAAAGTCGTGTTCACAACGTTTTCCATGTATCTTGCCTTAAAAAAACACTTGGTGAGCATCAATCAGCACAGACAACACTTCCGACTTTGGATGACGAAGGAAGGGTTATTCTAGACCCAGAAGGTGTCATATCCAATAGGGAAAGGAAGTTGTGGTCACAAATAATCAAAGGATACTTGATCAAGTGGAAGGACTTACCAGAAGAAGAAGCTTCTTGGGAGATTGAAGCGTTTCATCAACAACATCCGTCGTTACGTATGCTTTGAGGACAAAGCATCTTTTTGGGAGGAAGGCAATGTTATATAAAAATTAACTATTCCTGTAACTATTAGTTTAATTAAGACAAAGGGCACCAAGAGGTACTTAGGGCTGTATTTAAGCCAGGGTCTCTCACACTGTAAATCATCCATTCAATCATTTATTTATAAAATATATATAATTGCTGTTTAATGCTCAGTTTATGTGCTGCAGGGCATGTCTCCTTGCTGAGCCGACTTGAACTTTTAGAGCTGACTTAGAGAAAATTAATTTAAATTTAATTTATTTTTCTTTTATTCAGCCAACTTGAGTAGCTGAGGAATACCTCAAGCAGCTACCCAAAAATCAATAATTTAAACACAAACAATACATCAAGGTATATGCCAGAAACATGTAAAGTTTATCAGGACACAGAAACATAGACTAAGAACTAAACATTAAGATAATTTAATTTTTATTTCCATTCATAATATTTAAGGTTGATACCTCAGAAATAACAGCTGCTCCTCTTTGGGTTCCATCCCCTCCAATTATATAAACCTGTTATTTGAAGAAAGAAAACAAGACAATAGAAATTGTTTCTGTGTAAGAGATGACAAATGATATCCTCAATAAAGGAAACTACAAGACTCAACAGGATAGCAGTATCTATGTTCATTTGTAAAATAGACACCTGATTAATGCCACGGTCTTGAATGCTGTCAACTATTTTTGATGTCTCATGACCACCCCTTGAAGTGCCAAGAATAGTGCCTCCACGTTTGTGAATATCATTCACAGTCTTCGGTGTTAATGGAATGGTATTGCGAGCATAAAACCCTTTGTATCCTCCCTGCATAAAAATAAAAGAAATCATGAGAACATTGCTTGACCAGCTTTATAGTTTTCGATCGGTATCTTTTGACAACCAATATCAACCAAAAAAACCAAAGGAATTTCATATGAAGATTATGCTGCCATGAAGGACCAACTTGTAAAAGAATGAAGGAATAGAAATAGGAATTGTCTTATGAGCTATAAAATCTTTGAAAATATATATATATATATATGAGAGTACCGCAAAATCGTTTAGAAAATAGTAGAACCAAAGAAATAAAAGATTTATAAGCAATCTCGCCTCCATAGGAAGTCATAATAAGGAGATGCAGATCCGTGAGTTGAACCAAAAGCTAATTTCAAGGTGTAATCATTGTATTTTTATTTAAAATTTACTCAAAATAAGTAAAAGCTTCTATGAATATTCTGAAACACATGTGACTGCAATATTAATAAATTTATTGTACATTGCTAAGCAATCTCAATGAAAGATTAGCGTACACTTATGTCCAAAGAAAGAAAGAAAGCGTAATATATGAGGATATAAAGAAATTCAAATTAACACCAAAATTCAAATTTTGGCAGGAACACTACTCCCAATCAGGCATGCCATATAACATTAGGTGTGCAGGTGTGCAGCATAATGCAAAAATAATGCTCTCACCTCAATCCCGATGATCTCTTGAACTCCATACATATTATATAATCCACATACAATTTCTCGTATGACAGTATTCAGCCCCGGACATAATCCACCACATGTTACCACACAAGCACGCACTTCATCTGAGTCGAAGTACACCTATTCAGAAAGAAGCACTATCAAGACATCAAAATAAATCATCCTTATTGATTTCATAAAAATAAATTTATTTGAATATACTCTGCATACCCATTCTCGAGGACCTGCCCGACGAAAGTGAACTCCTCTTGGGCTGTTCAATCGCACAACATTCTGAAGCATGGGCAAAATTATGATTTTAGATGTTTAAGATAGACCCAAATAATAACAGGGAAGAAAAAGGAAATAGTGTTAAAGACCATTGCTCTAATCACAGGAAAGTTGAAAAATCAAGGATTATAAACACAATAACTCACATCCTTTGCAACTAAATCATCAGGATTGACAAAGTATTGCCTGCAAACAGTCAAAATTGAATCAGTGCAACATGGAACAAAAACGAAAAGCAACAATGCAATTTTAGCTCATTATGTCTGGATCTTCTGATCTGTATCTAACATCTATCAATAAATCTATATATTAAGATCAAACGATCTACATAATAAAAATTGACTGTATTGCACTACATAATTTTGAAGTAATGTCCATCAATGTTTGATAAATTGAAATTACAAGATGCAAAATATAGGTAAATGATTCTTACATGACAGATGAATAAGCAGGATTATCCTGCAAAGGGTTTGGATATGTCTGCAGAAAAGAAACCAACCACAAAAATCCTATGAGACAAGCAGTGGTCAAAAGAACTCCCACTAACAGTTACCCTTATAAGCATCACTAGCTAGGTGGTCCCTTATCAATTGAAACTTCATTGACCATGAAACATTTGACATTCATAGCATACAGAAAACTTGGTTAATCTTAATATGTCCATCAAATTCCACATGTATTTTGAGCAAACAGTCTATGTAGATATTTTTTAACTTCTTTGACTTGCTTCATGAGACAAATACTTACTGGCACCACAAACAATGGTAATGAATGCACAACACACTACCAAACAAATTTATTGACCATCATTTCTGTTCAGTGATAAATATACTAAACGGTCCACAAGTAGCATCACTGTCCAGTGTCGTCCCAATCCATTTGACTTCTAATTTTCTAAAGCTAGAAGCTCGTCCAGCAAAGTCTTAACCAGGCCCAACAAAAGGCCTGGCTGAATTTAAAACTCCCGACTTACTTCAGTTAGTAAGGACAATTGTTGATTGTTTAGATTTATAATATCTTGACCTCAGTTGCATGGTACAGGGAAACAGAAGCACGTATCTGAAATCTAGTTGGTTAACTTGAATGATTTTTTTTGCAAATCATCTCCTTTCATTGTTGCAATTCTAAGTCGATTTGTTTGCTCTCTTAGTTTGGCTGTAGTAACATCATAAGAGGAGAGAAAACTTGGATCTAAAAGCTTTAAATTCTTTCTTTTGAGTTGATTTACGTAATACACACTACCGTAGACAAACTCAGTGCTATAATTAGTCCAACGACTTGGTAGTTTGGTCTTATTCATGCTCTTTTTCATCACTGGAATTTGTCATTTGTCATGGATTTAGAGTAGATATAGTACTTATTTCTTGAAATCTAATCCAGATCTATGGCTTAAACACACCTATAAACTAAACCCATGCACTAGAGGGCTGAAGGACTACATGATTTAGTCTATCTCACCAACCCCTTGTTGGTTGGAATATTTCATAAACTAGAGGGTTTCAAACAGATCTTGCATGCTTCAACTTTAAATCAGAAAAATAGATCTAAAACTCAAACAATAGCTAATCAGTGCTTGAACAATCTTATTATTTTGTGGATTAAATGCTCTTCCTATGATTTGCATGATGGCTGGTACAATCTTTACATAATGAAATTTGATACAGATCCGGAATATGTTCTGAATACTGCAAGACAACTCATATTTAAGTTTTTTCAGTTTCATGCTAAGTTTTGATGTCAATATGGCATGAAATCTGCTTATGAACATAGTTTGGAACTTAGATAATTGCTGCTTAATCCAAACTCACAACCAAGAATCTACTGTGCTTATATCGATATTCATGTTGCATCAATGGTGTATGGAATGACCTAATACACATAAACTAATGGGAACATGACCATGTATTGATGGTGTTCACATCAAGTGGTCATTAAATATACTCATATGCTAAACAAACTTTTCATGGTTGAATAATTGAAAAGCACGTGGATGCTATTGGACACACTTTAATAGCTCTGCTGATGAGAAATTTCATTGTGCTTTCAAGATGGTTTCATTGTGATATGATCCCTTTGGGCATACATAAACATGTGGTAATAATCTGGAATCTACAAACTATTTAACCGATTGGTTTCACACATCATTTGGAAGAAACCAGACCTGAGTTTATTTCTCCAATAAGATTGGATAATGACAATTTCATTTTTGGTTGCACGATCTAACTGAAATATAATTGCTAACTTGGGGTAGCATCGGATGTGCTCTAGCCACGAAATTTGGTGGAGAGGTTGGGGCACATTGTTGATTTGGGGTAGCATCGGATGTGCTCTAGCCACGAAATTTGGTGGAGAAGTTGGGGCACATGAGATCTCCAATACCCAAAAAAGATTTGGGCAGATTCTAAACAGATCAGGAGATATTAAAATAATTAATATTTTTAATGGAGTCCCTAAGTCTAAACTTAGGGAAAATAAAATATTAATGTGTATTAATATGAATGTGTGTTAGAATGGTCCAAAAGACATAGATCAAACCAGATCTAATCTTAGCCGTTGATTAGGGACTTAATCTCGGCCGTTGAGATGTCAACAGAAAAAGTATAAGAGGAGGCTTGAGGGACACTTGGAGAACACACTGAGGGAGACCAGTCAGTTCAATTTCTAGAGCGGTGTTTGCTGACAAATTGAACCAGTGGTTTGGAGAGCAGTCAGGAGGCAGCAAGTACGGAACAAAGAGATAGAAGATCAGCGCAGAAGAGGCAGCCGCAGAGCCAGAGGAAGCCACGCAAAGACAGCAGAGACTGCGCAAAGCCAGAAGGGCCTGCGTCATCCACACAGAGGCTGCACGAGTGACGCAGAAGCCTAGAGAGGCTGCGCAGAGCCTCAGTAGGCTGACGCAGAGGGTTTCACGCTGACGCAGAGGGTTTCACGCTGATGTAGAGGGTTCCAAGCTAACGTAGAATGATTTCAACCACAAAACCCTTGCTATAAAATAAAAACTCTACTATAGAAAAAAATATAAATTGGTCGCTCTGTCCTTCTCCGTCTCTAGCCATGAAATTTGGTGGAGAGGTTGGGGCACATGAGATCTCCAATACCCAGAAAGGGTTTGGGCAGATTCTAAACAAATCAAGAGATATTAAAATAATTAATATTTTCAATAGAGTCCCTAAGTCTAAACTTAGGGAAAATAAAATATTAATGTGTATTAGTATGAACCTATGTTAGAATGGTCCAAAAGGCATGGATCAAGCCAGATCTAATCTTAGCCGCTGATTAGGGACTTAATCTCGGCCTTTAAGATGTCAACAGGAAAAGTACAAGAGGAGGCTTGAGGGTCACTTGGAGAAAACACCAGAGTGATCAGTCATTCTATTCTCTAGAGCGGGGTTTGCTAAGAGAGATAGAATCAATGATCGGGAGAGCCGCTGAGGGGCATTGAGTACAAAGAGACAGAGAGGCAGAGATAGTGTCGGGATAGCAGCAAAGCAGCCAGAGAGAGAGACGTAGGAGCAGCCAGTGCTCACACAGGGCCACACAGAGACAGTGAAGTGTTGCGCAGATCACCAGAGGGGCCAGCGTAGCTGACGCAGAGGGCAGAGGCTCAGAGAGTTGACGAAGGGCCTCTTGGGGCTGACGCAAGCCAAGATAGGCTGACGCAAGGCCAGCAATGGGCTAGGAGAGGCTGACACAGTCTAGATTGGGCAAACGCTGGGGTTTCAGGGGCAGATTGGTGCTGAGTAGCTACTGGAAGTATTATCTAGGGTTTCAGCGAGTAGATTTGTCTGAAATGGAGAGGTATTACTGCTAAGGAAATTCTCTGTTGGGTAGGTCAGTTTCGGCACCCAGATTGTACTCTGATATTGCTTAATAAGAAAACCCTCAGATAGTTGCATCGGTTTTCCCGCATTGGGTTTTTCCAGGGACATTAGTCCAAAAATAATGGTGTCATGTGGTGTGTTTGTTCTTGTTTCTTTTAGTTGTTGATCTGTAATATGTTGAGCATGCACTAGTGTTTATTTTCAATATTTACATTGTAAATAACCTGTTAAGGAAAATAACAAGTAGGTAGGAATAAATCAGATAAAGTGCATGGAGGGTTTCGAACTAAGTAAGCTTAGAAACTTCAACATAGAATCAGAGCATGATTGCAGATCACAGGAGGACTAAAGGACATCAGCCGAGCGAAGCAATAGCAGCAAAAAACAGTTGTCCGGAGGTGACAGAAGTTGTTTCTAGCAGAGCAGCAACAAGGAAGGGTGACTAAGTGCCTGTGTCATCAAGGGTGAGCTGGGAAGAGGCGGCGCAGAGGCGAAGGAAGGCAATAGAAGCCTCACGCAAAGCCACGCAGTAGCTGGGAGGGCTGACGTAGTTGGCTGAGGAGGTCGAGTTGCGGCGTTGGGATTATGCAGAGCCTAGGAGCTCTCACCTTGAGGTTGCTGGGGTTTAGAAGGTTGTGAGAATATTGCAGAGTGGAACTTGTGAGGTATTGTAGTTAGAATAGTACTTGACAAAGCAAGGCCAGAGGAGTTGCTACCGAGGGTTTCTAGCTAAAGAACCCAGAGCAATGGTGCGGTTGCACAAGATGATCAGAGTGGGGGGCATCTCGACAGTGGCAGAACGATTACCAGGAGGGAAATCAGGACTCAGAGGGAGTCCAAAAGAGAACTTCCAAATGGGAAGTAGAGACTCAGAGGAGTAGAACATAGAACTTCCAAGAGGGAAGTAGAGGAGCATCATGGCACTACATAAGGGAACAAACCAGGATAGACTGGACGGAGCATTAAACTTCGCAGTCTGTAAGGCCAGAATCTTATCAGTGCTTGACAGGAATCGTGTCAAGAACTTCGCCTTGAAGGTAATAATTGTCCCAGTCAACCCAAATGATAATGACAGGTACGAAGAGGCGATGGCGAGGGCCAAGTGCATTATCCTTGACGGGGTCAAGGATCATGTGGTACCACATATAGCCGAGAAGGAAACAGCATTCGAGATGTGGTAGGCTCCCAAGAAGCTGTATCAGCATACTTCTGTGCAAAGAAGAATGTTGCTCGAGAACCGGATGAGGTTGTATCAGATGAAGAAGGGTCAATCGATTGACACCTTCCTCGGAAGACTGAATGAGATCCGAGACCAGTTGACTGCTATAGGAGCGACACCAGATCAGGAGCTTATGATGAGGATAGCCTTGAATGTTGTCTCAGAAGATTGGGAAGTATTTGTCCAGAGTATCCTGGGCAGGGGGACTCTCCCACCTTGGGACGAGATGTGGGCAGCTCTTCGCCAAGAAGAGATCAGACGACAGTCAAAGACAGGTAGCAACAGCAAAGGGATCAAGGTCAAGCAAGAGGAGGAGGATGTGGCCCTAGCATCTGAGGGAAAGCAGGAAAAGTGGAAGAAGAAAGATCTCTCCAAGATCAAGTGCTTCCATTGTCAGGAGTTGGGTCATTATGTGACCCAGTATCCAGGGAAGAAGAGTAAGGGAGAGTCTTTCGAGACTAAGGCAGCACCAGCACAAGCAGAGAAGGAAGTTTTGACAGATGATAATTGTTCCATGAGTGCACACACGCCACTTGAGCGGAAGTGGGGAGACATCGAGTTGTAGTCAAATGGACTACAGGCAACGAGGGGAAGGATCCTCGAGGTATCCAACCTCTTGGATTAGACCTTGCTACGGGAACCCCAAAGAGGAGTAGTAGGTCTAGCTGAGTCGGGTAGAGACGGATGCAGATGGAGCGGCAGAGAGAGCTACAGTGCAGCAGTCCCGAGACAATGCAGAGCTAGCAGGCTTCAGCAGTGCGAGAGGCACAGCAGTGTTGCACCAGTGCAGGAAGGCATATAGAGATGTGCAACGGTGCGAGATGCAAGGAGTTGTTGCAGCAGCGCAGAGGTCAGAGAGAAAGCACTTGTCAGCGGCAGAGGGAGATTTAGCATCAGTGGGCGTCTCTAGCCCAACATGGAGGTCAGATTCGGAGATCAGTTACTTACTTCTCAGAAACTAAGTTGCAGTGAAGAAGTGGGCAGCACGATGCAACATGATGAGAGGAGGTGCAGTGCGGATGCAGTGCTGGGAGAAAGGACCAGTAGCAGCACGGATGCAGAGGGAGTTGTCGTACAAATGCAGCAGTGGCAATGGCAGAACCATGGGCAGTAGTACAAGATGCAGCAATGCAGAGGATGTTGGGCAGGAAGGCCTAGCATCAGAATAGGGACCGATGCTGGATGATCAGAGTAATACTCAATGAGGAGTATTGCTAGAGCACAGTCCTCGCTAAGAGGGAGTGTTGATTTGGGGTAGCATCGGATGTGCACTAGCCACGAAATTTCGTGGAGAGATTGGGGCACATGAGATCTACAATACCCAGAAAGGGTTTGGGCAGATTCTAAACAGATCAAGAGATATTAAAATAATTAATATTTTTAATAGAGTACCTAAGTCCAAATTTAGGGAAAATAAAATATTAATGTGTATTAATATGAGTCTGTGTTAGAATGGTCCAAAAGACATGGATCAAACTAAATCTAATCTTAGTTGTTGATTAGGGACTTAATCTCGGCCATTGAGATGTCAATAGGAAAAGTATAAGAGGAGGCTTAAGGGTCACTTGGAGAATATACCAAAGTGATCAGTCATTCTATTCTCTAGAGCGGCTTTTGCTAAGAGAGATAGAATCAGTGATCAGGAGAGCAACTGAGGGGCATTGAGTACAGAGAGACAGAGAGGCGGAGACAGTGTCAGGATAGCAGCAGAGCAGCCAGAGAGAGAGACGCAGGAGCAGCCAGTGCTCACGGAGGGCCACACAGAGGCAGCTAAGTGTGAGCACAAGAGGGGCCAACGTAGCTGACGCAGAGGCTTAGAGAGCTGACGCAAGGCCTACTGGGGCTGACACAAGCAAAGATAGGCTAACGCAGGGACAGCAATGGCCAAGGAGAGGCTGACACAATCCAAATTGGGCAAACGCTTGGGTTTCAGGGGCAGATTGGTGTTGAGTAGCTACCGGAAGTATTATCTTGGGTTTCAGCCAGTAGATTTGTCTAAAATGGAGAGGTATTACTACTAAGGAACTTCTATGTTGGGTAGGCCAGTTTCGGCAGCCAGATTGTACTCTGATATTGCTTAATAAGAAAACCCTCAGATAGTTGCATCGATTTTCCTGCATTGGGTTTTTTTGGGGACATTAGTCCAAAAATAATAGTGTCATGTCGTGTGTTTGTTCTTGTTTCTTTTAGTTGTTGATCTATAATATGTTGAGCATGCACTAGTGTTTATTTTTAGTATTTACATTGTAAATAACTTGCTAAGGAAAATAACAAGTAGGTAGGAATAAATCAGATAAAGTGCATGGATGGTTTCGAACTAAGTAAACTTAGAAACTTCAACATACAGGACATCATTTCACTCACAGAGATACTGAAGCTATTCAGTGTTGCCACAAGAATGGAAATACATGGGGATAAATCTACAATATCTTTCTCTGACTGCACTCAACGAGACACCCAACTAGCACTGCAAAATTTCCCCTATAAAATCTTAGCATTGAAGGATGGATTGAAGTACTTGGGCTTCAGGATTAAAGCAGATGGGTATAAAATTGCAGACTGCACCTGGTTGATTGCAAAGGTGGAAAAAAGATTAAATAATTGGAGCCACCGACTACTCTCCAGAGCTGGTAGACTAGTGCTCATAAAAGAAGCGATGGAAGCAACCCCATTTTTTTGGATGTCCATGGCCTGGATCCCCCAAGGGATACTACATAGGAATCAACGAGTCTGTTGTCATTTTCTATGGAAGGGTCACAAAGAAGGAAAACTCTATGCATGGTTTAAATGGAGCAAGATCACAACTCCTAAAAAATGAGGAGGATGGGGCTTAAAACATCTCCCTGCTTTCGCACAGGCACTGGCAGCAAAACTTGGCTAGCTACTCCTGAAGCACAAGAGCCTTTGGTCGGAGGTGGTCACCCACAAATACACATGGCCAAGGTCTGCCTTAAATTGGCTAAGACTACCTCAAGGAACAGGAAGGGCATATCAGTAATCTAGAGGGCTGTAATAAACACTCTTCCCATCATAAGGAGGGGCCTCATATGGAGGATTGGAAATGGTGGGTCTGTCCGAATTGGGATCGATCCATGGATAGGCAGTGGGAATTCCTACCAGCTTCCACCGGATCTTATTACATTGCTAAACCTCAATGGAGTGCACTACATCACACATCTTGGGGACCCTCACAACACAACCATATATCAGCAAGCATGGCTAACAGGGGAGGCATGGGACATTCCGGACCAATGGCAAAGGCAGTGGAGGAATTATTTGCAAGCATTAATAGAATCCCATGTGCGCATAAGGGACGAGGAGGATGAACTGATTTGGGGTTTTGCAAAGAAAGGGCACTACTCCCCTAAGGAGGGGTATGATATTATACATGCTGACCACAAGCCGAATAGATTGGAGAGTTGGTGGAGTCATCTATTGAAGTTAAAAGCCCCTCCGCGCACACAACTACTAATGCGGAACATCATTATGGAGAAAACACCTTCAGGAGCAGACCTCAAGAAACGGGCATATTAAGTACCGGCTTGGTGTGTCTTATGCCATGCAGAGGAGGAAACAAACCACCATTTATTCCTCTCATGTACCACAATTCAACAACCTGGGCTCAAGTTCTTCATACACTAAAAATCCCTTATACCTGGAGCGGTGACGATATTCCTAATGCCTGAAAAAGGTGGTGGGAATCATCAACAAATCTGAGAGCTCGAAACCTGACGCTATTGGTCTAGTGGTACATATGGATGTGCCGGAACAACATTATATTTAAGGGGGAAAATATAGTCTGGCCATCCATCATTCCTAAAATCCGTATGAGCCACTTGGAAATCCCAACAGAGGAACATGCAATCAGGGCCCGGAACATCACACGGGAATTCATAGACAAAGAACACCCCTGGGCCTATTTCGATGGTGCAGCACAAGCACAGGGTTGTGGTGGAGGCATAATCCTACATCTGACTGATTCACATTCCTTTCACGTCTGCATGGGGTTGGGAGAGGCCACAAATAACTTTATGGAGTTGCTCACACTCTGACACCTCTTATACTTTGCAATACACAAACGGTGCAGACACTTACAAAAATAGGGAGACTCCAAGATAGTTATAAACTGGTTCAACAACATAACAACATGCCATGCATACACACTCAGAACTATTTTGGATGATATTATATTTCTCAAAACACATTTTGATCATGTCTCATGCACTCATATTTACAGGGAGCGTAATGAAGGTACGGACAAGCTATTGAAAGAAGCAACGCATAGTCCTCGAGGAGAATGGATGATTACAGAGCACTCACCTGAGTGGACCTATCGCTTTTTCCACAGACCATATATGGATCAAGAACTACAGAGGGCAGACAGGCCCTAATTTTATCAACTTCTTTTTGTTTATATCTGTTTGTCAAACAGAACAACAATCACCAATGGTTAAATTTTGAAACATGTAATTAATATGTATATGATCAGCTGCCATCAGTATACACATCACAATGTCATTTTGTAGTAATTTACAGTTTTGTTTTTACAAACTTTTCACAGTTGACTACGATCACAGTACTTGCATATGCCTATGGCATTTACAGCATGTAATTTTCACAAATTAATGGAAATTACGATTTTTTCTCCCCGGGAAAACAAAAAAAAACTTTCAACAATTAAAATGCAGCAAAAATATAATATGAAAAATCAATCACACTATAGCACAAAAATTCTACCCAAAACAATCTTCCTTCAATTTAAATTAGTCAAGAAAATTAGGGCCTAGACCCACATTGAATATACAGAAAAAATTACAATTGCTTGGAACCTGGAAATCAGACCCTCTAGAAAATCGACCTTAAGGAATTCGGCCCTCCTAAAAATTTTAGCCCTGAGAATTCCTTCACCAGCGAACTCAACCCATATTTCTCCCTGCATACAACCCCTACGCACTTGAGAAAAAACGGCCCTTGGATGATTCAACATCCCTCTAGAGTCAGCTCTCCTCTTCAACAATTCAGCCTCCCTTTTCTAGACTCAGCATCCCCCAAATTTCCCTATTGCAAACATTTTCCCCTCTTCAACCCTAGAGTCTCTCACTCCTTGAGAAAATCGCTCTCTCAACAATAGGAATTGTGTCTTCATCCTTTCCCATAGGTTCTCTTTATAATTCTCCACAAGCCAAATAGCTAATATCCAAAGTGATAAACAGCTAATATTAAACCCCAACCTTCTTAGATCAATGGTGGAGATTAGATCTAAGTCACTTAAAAAAATTAATATTTATCCTTATATAAACATTAGCCCAAAGTCAACATTAGTTAATAATTAATCAACGTACTTTTTCCTATGTTAAAAACTTAAGAAGGAGATCATATTAGTTGCTCCTCTTGAACAACCACCTAAAGAGGATTTCTTTCTTGCATGCCAAGACACCAAACCTATGCAAAAGACCTTTTGAAGCTACAAAAACAGCATTTATAAGTGGCTTTAGGATCAAGAAGTAATTAGAATAAGAATTAAGTTTATTATATGTCACTACTAAAGACAATTAGGTCATGCAACTACCTACTAGCCAAATAAAAGAGGTGATATCAATGTATTCAATGACCCCACCCTTAACGAAATATTCATTTCATATCTTTTGTTTATCTCTCACATTATGCATGATCAATTTTACAACATGGTATCAAAGTGATAACGAAATCTCTAAATCTAGAAGCATTCGAATCCAAGTTAAGATTCAATAAAACTTTGAATCAACAACCACATATGACACAGGGCGTTTTGTAACTACAAAGCTTTTCTTACTTTCTAAAGTTGTGATTCTTATCATTCTTTATTCTTCCAAAGAATTTTTGTTTAATAGATTGTTATTAAAGTTCCAAGGTTTGGACTAGTTAATAAAGAGAATCAAGGCGCAGAGACAACACAACTCATATCAAATAAAACAAGGGACCAAAACTGCCCTACCTAATGTTGCCACAAGGAAAGGACTCGTGGCAATAAGTATATCCCCATATTGAAGGAAATGAGCCACCACATGCCATATCAATTTCAAGCAACCAAGTCACCACAACCCATACATATCAATTTAGCAATTCAAAGGAGTCACCAACCATAGCCAACATGTATTAATTTGAAGACCATATCAATTCACATGCATTCAAAAAAGAAGTGAGTCGATAGTCCTTATCAATTAATAAGGAAACACCATTCAAAGAGAGCCACCATTCGAATAGAGTAAAGGGTATTGCAATGGAGAGCGCAAATTCAAATTGACACAACCTACCCTAATATGACTGATGGAAATAGAGCTATGTTCAAAGAAACAAAGCATTCAAAAGTATTTTACAATTGTGAAAATTGTCCAAAATAATATAAAACGGTTAACAACATTGTTCCATTACAACAATTTTTTATCACAAAAGCATTTAAAAATTCTTCATTTACATATTACTCAATTCATTTTTTGAGAATGGAAATCCCTTTATAAAAATTCAATTTATATAACATTTACACACGAAGAGTAAAGATTTGAATGCAATTAATGAGTAAAAAATTGAGGGGAATAGTCAAGTGCATTAAACCAATACCTACACATCCTAATAAATTGATCATAATGCCAAGTCAATTGTCACTGCCACAAAAAGACATACTCTAGCCCTTTGCTGCCTCAAAAAGATCATAATGCCAAGTCAATCATCGCTAACACAGAAAGATAGTCTCTATCCCTTTGCTGCCTCAAAAAGATAGTCTCTAGCCTTCGCTACCTCAAAATGGTAGATACCAGCCCTCGCTCCCTTAGAATTCTCCAGCCAGAATTCAGTTTCGTAACAAAGAGAAGTGGAAAAATTGGCTGGGGTGGAATCTTTCACCACTGAAACCAATCAAGAAAGGGGTCTTAAAACCCTCTAAGAGCCTCAGCCCAAAATCAAAAAGAATAATAATCCATGACAATCATAATGACTCTCCTTCCTTCCTTGTATAGTTTCTCTTTGGGACTTTTCCTTCTTAAATTCTGAGTGACTTGCAAGTTTCCCACCATTTGCCCCCTTTTAATTTGTATTATCTAATGTTACCTAGGTAGCATAAAATAATAATTTCCCCTTTTGAGATGACTATAGCCTACGGGTTTAGATAGGTTACTACGTCCTTCCTTGGGCAATTAATTCGAAGAGAACATTACAATCCCCCCTTCCCGACATTGCTTGTCCTCAAGCAATTGCAAATTCTAATGCTACAAGATCTATTCCCCTTCCCATGTGGTGTCCTCCTCAAGCAAATCCTTCCACCTAATAAGGTATTTTGAGATCATGCTGCCCCTCAATCTCCTCTCTTAGATAGCCATGATGGCTTTTGGAATCAACATTAACTACCCCTCCTCGTCCAAAGGAGGCAGCTCAACTGAAGTAGTAACTCGTTGACCTACTGTCTTCTTGAGGCATGACACATGGAAGCAATTGTTGATTTTGCTCCCCACCGACAAGTCCAACTCATAAGCTACTTCACCAATTCGTCTGATTATTTTGTATGGCTAATAAAATCTTGGTTATAGTTTCTTTGCACCACTTTTCTTGAGTGAAGACCATCTACATAGTTGCAATCTTAGGAAAACTAAATCTCCTACCTCAAAGTTGCACTCTACTATGTGCTTGTCCGCATACATCTTCTATTGGTTCTGGGCAGCCTTTAGATTCTCCTTAAGGACCCTAAGGATGTCCTGGCTTTCTTGTATATGATCTTTGGCTATTGGAGCCTTGCTATTCCCAAATGCCAAATCGACAAATGATGGAGCATTGTACCCATACAGCGTCTTGAATGGGGTCATTCCAATGGATATATGGTAAGTGGTGTTGTAGCAGTGCTCCTCGAGATGTAACCATTTGATCCATGCCTTTTGTTGCCCTGACACATAGTTACGTAGATACACCTCAATCCATTCATTCAAAATCTCTATCTAGCCATCTGTTTGAGGGTGATAACTAGTACTAGGGGTCAACACCATGCCCACCAATCTAAACAACTCCTACCAAAATGCACTGATAAATCTATTGTCTCGGTCACTAACTATATTTTTAGGCAGCCCATGAAGTCTAAACACCTCTTTGAAGAACAATGCTACCACTTGTGTGGCGTTATAATCTGCTGAAATCGCAAGGAAAAGTGTGAACTTGGTCAACTTGTCAACTATCACGTAGATGCAATCCTTGCCCTGTGCCTTGGGTAGACCTGTGATATAATCCAACAATATGCTCTCCCACTTCTACCATGGAACTGGTAAGGGTTGTAGCAATCCTGCAGTAGGAGTATGCTCGGGCTTGTTCCACTGACAAGTCATGCACTCCCGTACGTGCCTCAACACATCATCCTTGAGGCTTTTCCAAGAGAACCTTCTCTAATCTACCTATAAGTTTTGAAGAACCCCCGCTGCCCTACTAGTGGTGTGTCATGTGCAGTCTTCAAGATCTTTTCTTTCAGTCTAGATTCAGGGACCAAGTATAACCTGCCATTATAGAAAATGACTCCATCTAATATTGTGTACCTTCCATCCTAGATGAAATCGTCGATTAACTCACAAGCAAACTTGTTTTTGGAATATTCTACCAAGAGGTGAGTTTTCCAATCTCCTGTGCTCTCCATGAGTGAACACGCAGTCGGTTTCCTGGAAAGTGCATCAGCCGCGACATCTCTCTTACCCTTCACGTACTCAATCTCAAAATCATAGGCTTGAATCTCACTTACCCATTTTTGTTGTCTTTCATTCAGGTCCTTTTGTTCCAGGAAGTGTCATAAGTTGTTGTGATCTGTCACGCCCACAAACTTGCCCACTACCATGTATTGTCTAAACTTCGTCAAAGCATGCATGGTGGCGAGCATCTCTTTGTCGTAGATGGAATAGAGTTTCTCTAGATCTTTGAGCTTCTGGATTTTGAAGGCTAACAAGTGTTAACTTTGCATCAATATAGCTCCTATCCCCTCACCCAAAGCATCACATTCCAATACAAAGGCTTGGTTGAAGTTAAGAAGTGTCAAAACTAATCACGAGCTCATCACCTCTTTAAGCTTTTCAATGCCCTCTCTGACTCCTCCGTCCACCTGAACGCCCCTTTCTTCATCAAGTTGATCAATGGCGCGCCTAACAAAGAGAATCCTTTAATGAATCACCTACAATAGTTGCAAATCCCAAAGAATCCTCGCAACTTGGTAAGGTTCTTAGGTGTGGGCCAATCCAATATAGCCTATATCTTCTCTTGATGTACATGTACTCCCTACGCACTGATCACGTGGCCCAAATAAAGGATCTCAATCATCCTGAATTCACACTTTGATGCCTTGTCATAAAGTGACTGCTCCATAATACCGAAAATCTCATCCAAATGTCCCAAATACTCCTCCTGTGTTTTGTTGTATATGAGGAGGTCATCAAAGAATACCAATAAGAACTTCCTCAACTGTTTGTTGAAGATGTGATTCATGCACGACTAAAAGGTGATCGATGCATTGGTAAACCCAAATGGCATGACCAAGAATTCAAAATGCCCATAGTGGCAACCAAAGGCTATCTTATGCACATCTTGCTCTCGGACTCTAATATGATGATAACTTGATTGAAGATCAATCTTCGAGAAATACACTGCTCCATGCAACCCATCCAACAACTCATCGATCCTGGGGATGGGTATCTATTTTTTTATGGCCTTTTTGTTCAATGCACATCCTCCAAGTACCATCCTTTTCCTTTACCAAAATTATTGATGAGGCAAATGCGCTCAAACAAGGTCTGATGTGGCCCATGGCTAGTAGTTCTTTGATGGCCTTTTCTATCTCATCCTTAAATTTCTTTGAATGCCTATAGGGTATGGTGATCATTGGTTTTTCCCCCTCCTCTGGTTCTAAGGTGTGCTCAAAACCCCTGTCAGGAGGTCTCCCTTGGGGAATCTCTCCAAAACCCTCATCATGCTTATTCAACAATTACCTTATTGCCTTTTGAGGCCCTAAATTCCATCTCTATTACTTGGTACTTCATTAAGAACTTCCCCAACGAGTATAACCATTGTACCTCCAATACAACATCAGTGTCTGCAAGATCCACTACGTAGAAGTTATCGGTAAATGTGTAATTGCTCGGTGTCACGTTCAAGCATGGAATTCTCTATGTACATGTCATGTTGTATCCATCAGCGACCACAACGTTAAAACGCTCAAAGTATTATGTGGGAATACCTCTCTTTGCCACCAAGGCTGCATTGATGAAACTGTGAGATGCCCCACCATCGACCAAGGTTGTGACTCCTTGTCCCTATATGACCTGCTAGAAATCAAAAACACAGAAATATTTTCTTATTCTTGATAATTACTTGTGATATTTTTTATTTGTTATTACGATTCTTTATATCTTCTTTCTTTTAGTTCATCAAGCAATTACCAAAGCAAAAGCACATAAAACAGTGGACACCAGATGTAAGCACTATGCCAGGGTAAAACCCCCCTCGAGTGGAAAACCCAGTCAAGAAAATTCTTCCTTTCAATAGTATTCTTTGAGGCTCTTCACCCTAGACAAAGACCAGACCTTCCCTCCACACCAAGTCAGGCTCCTAGATCTTCGACCTCTTTCCAGCAACTTTGACTAGGCAGCAGCTGCCGACGTTAGTAAAACTTGGAAGACTTCGATATCCCAATCTGAGGCACGAAATAGAGAGAGAGAGAGAGAGAGAGGCACCAAAATTTCGATTTTCTTCTTCTCTTTAGACTCCACCCAACTCGCACTTCTTTGGCTTCCCGACTTCAAACTTCGCACTTCCCAACTTCCTTAGAGATATCAAACTTGTGTGAGATGAAGTGCTCCAAATGAATTCGACTTGCTTCTATTTATAGGCTTCAAGGGAGGTCGAATTGATGTCCTTAGGCCAACTTGATCTCTTCTAGGCCGACTTGATGTGGAGGATACATAAATTACATTTGACTCAATACTTAACCTTTTTACATGATTCAAAGGCCCAAGAAGGGTCTCTTTAAAAGTATAATGATTCTATTGACTCAGAATAAATTCTAGAAGTCCTCAATGAGGACTTTTGAGCTAAAACATGGTGACCCAAGCATGAAACCCGTGCTTTAATAAGTCACAATAATAATAATAATAATTCTTTTCTTTATTCTTTTGACAAGTATATTACAAGATGACTCAAATACATTAAATGAAGACCGAACCTAGTTACATTTTCCAACACTCCCTCTTAACTAGGGAGGTATTCATAATATACAAGTACAAGGAAGATCTCAACTATATGAACCATGAAGAACTTTTAAGCACTGCAATGCCATGGACTAGATTCCTGACCAGGGCAATCTATCCATTGGTCTCTCAACAATTTAGGCACCACAATACCACGGACTAGATTCCTGACCAAGGCAATCTATCCAAGTGGGAATAAGGTGGACTCAAGCTTTTAGCCCCTCTAGGTACCATCAGGCTTACTTGCTCACCACCAACCCAAAGATCCAGGTGTGTATCCAAAAAAACAGAGCTCTATAATCAACACCACCTTGCCAACTTCAGGACCTAGACATCAACACAACCTGTCAGCCAGATGTCCTCCTAGGAAATGCTTGACTCACAAAACCTCAACACTCCTTGATCCAGCAGATCAAGGATGACCAATCTCTCCCAATCAAACTGATTGGTAACCAGCGTGCTATCAAAACCTTCGAGAGATTCACCTGTACAAACACAACCCCAATCAATTATATAGTTTCACATGTACATAATCAAAACAAACCTTCGGGGTCTTCCAGACAACTTGATGTTGCTTCTCAACTTTCCATGCTAGAATTGCCAACCGAATCTTTGACAGAAGATTCCTTAATCATACACTTTCCTTTCCTCCTTCATATGTAGCAACATATTCTTCAATTGGACCCTGCTTTCCTTCTTCCAGCAGCACCTCAAAATTGCATTCTCCAATTTCCTTCTCCTATTCATGGCCTTCACTAAAACTTACGGTTGTTAGTCCTGGTCTCATGACACATGAAGTAGAGAACCATATCTATCACTCCCTCTTAATCAGAGAGGATCTAATCATTCCTATATAAAGAATATTCTCAACCATCCTCTTATCCTAGGGAGATTTCATCTAGACTCCCTCTTAACTTAGGGAGATTTACTTCTTCTTTACGTCATCGGAGAATCTTTCATGGATTTCATTCTTCTTATCAGAGTCATTCATATATCATGCTTATCACATCAATTTTACTTACGATCATCTTCACTAACTTGAAGATGATGTACCTACACAACTTAGATAGCAAGTACAACCAAATCTATAGAAGCATGAAATTAGCCATATCAAAATCACAGAAGCATTTCAACTTTATACATATCAGATACCCAAACTTAATCTTCAACATCTTGCTAGGAACTTTGTCATAAACCCTAGACTAATTCATAACAACTTTCATTCCATCTAGGGTTTCAATGTTTCTTTCAAAGGTGTAACATACCCTACTACAACATATAACAAACCCTAGAAAGAATTCAAATATAGATCTACAAGGTATCTAACAACTTTCAGAATTCACATGTTAGATGTTCCACTAGGGTTTCATACAAATCCTAGATTGCATACAAGAGAATCAACCAACAACCAATCACAGCTTAGTCATTAACATGACTAGCTTCCACTAGGGTTAGTTATGATCCCTAGATTTTCAATCAACCATCAATCACAATTAAAACTCAGATTTCAACGATCTTTTACAAATATCAAATTATCACATTGTCATCATACATTAAAGATTTTTACTTCGACTAAGGTTTAACTCCAAAACCCTATAATTTCATTTTTCACAATCTCAACAATCATTATCTAAATAGATCTCAGATTGTTACATATACTAGAGATTTTACTACTACTAGGGTTTAGATGCAAAACCCTAGATTTCCAAATATCATCATCCTACAATCTCATGCAAGGACTTATATTAAATCCTAAGACTTATGACCATCAATAACTAGGTCAACACATATATCTAGGAATTCATCAGTATATCATAAGCACATCATATATCAAACATCATTAATACATTGAACATATACTTGACCTAGACCAAGCTAGGGTTTCAAACAAATATCACTTAACCCTAACAAGTTAAGGTTTCATGATCATATTGAAATCCCAAACATGACATCATCAACAAGAACTTCAAAATCGCATTTCACAATATCCCTACGTAGTTTAGGGTTTTAAACATTCACATTAACACACCCTTAGATTAGGGTTTTCCAGAGAACCTGTCTAAGGTTCTATAAAATCAGTTATGAATAAGAGTGGGGTAGATTTATCAAGTGATGAATCACTCAAAATAAGAATCAATATGATTCACTATAGCTAGTCACAACAATGTTAGTAATAGATTGTCAAATGAATAAACATTTATTATAAAGAAATCAATGTTTTAAAGCATACCTTTGTTCCTTGACAAACCTTGTCTTGAGTGGTCCTCTTTCATACTCCTTGAGAATATAGCAGATGTTTTCCTAATCAAGGCAATAGAGGGAGAACGGTGATTAGTATTAATATAATCAAAACTAAATGAGTACATGAAACCAAAAACTAAAAGTAAATGAGATACTTATCTTTGGGAGTTGTTGGGGGCTCCCTTGAAAGCGTGAGGGATACCTATAAACTTACAAAAAACAAACAATGTTTTTTTCCAAAAACATGTTAAAAACCTATAAATTCAAAAACATCAAAAATACAAAATAGAATATCTAGGACTAGAAGCAATGGACTTAGTAGTGTAGGTCCCTTATATCAGATTCTTCGGGTTTTACTTTCTTTGGATCCCCTTCTTCAGCAATGTTAGCATGATCTCTATCTCTCTTCTTATTCTTTGGATTGTCAAGGCAGTCAGTCCTGTAATGACCCTTCTTATGACATTGATAGCATTCTACCTTGGACATGTCAACTTTCTTCCTTGGTCCTTTTGATTTCTTTCCTTTATGTTGAGCAATGTAGACAATTGATACTCCTTCAGGATTGGCAACTAGAGAGATCCTCAATTCTTCTTGACTACAGGCAATCCATAGTTCTTCAAAAGTGGGAGCTTTCTTCCAACTGTTAAGACCTGCAGCAAATGCACCCCAAGTAGTTGGCAATCCTAATAAAGTGATGATCGCGAGTTCTTTGTCTGGAACAATTTCATCAATGGCAAAGATCATCTTTGATTCTTGCTATCTTCAAAAAGAAGGTCACTGTATCTTCTATAGTCATCTTTGTGGTCCTTAGTTCATCATTCAAGCTTGCCACTTGACCAATGTTCTTAATAGTGAATAATTTTGACAAGGCTTCATACATTTCCTGAGCATGATTGATGTTGGCTTATGAATGGGACAAGGATGTCCTTTATTCCTTCTACCATTACAGTCATGGCAACCGATTCTAGTTCCCTGAATTTCACTTTGTCAGCATCACTGGAGTCATTTGTAGGCTTCTTTACATTTCCTTTGACCAAGTCTAGTAACTTGTTCTTTTCAAGGATGATGTCAATCATTTTCTTCCAAGACCTGTAGTTTGAGGCTCCTTCAAGTTTGTTCTCTCCCTTGATTGTGTTAGACATCTTCCTTGAATATAGTAGCTTCCTTCCCTGAGATAATCCCTTTGAATGGTTCCCTAATCAAGTGCTTGAGATTGCCTTTTTCTTCTTTCTTCACCAAAGCTCTGATACAATGTTAGAAAATCAGAAAGGCAAAAATATTTTCTTATTCTTGATAATTACTTATGATGTTCTTGATTTTTTATTACGATTCTTTATATCTTCTTTCTTTTAGTTCATCAAGCAATTACCAAAGCGAAAACACATAAAACAATGGACACCAAATATAGGCACTATGCAAGGGCAAAACCCCTCTCAAGGGGAAAACCCAGTCAAGAAAAATCTTCCTTTCAAAGACCAGACCTTCCCTCCACACCAAGTCGGCTCCCAGATCTTCGGCCTCTTTCCAGCAACTTCGACTAGGCAGCAACTTTCGGCAGCAATGAAACTTGGAAGACTTCGATCTCCCAATCTAGGGCACGAAACAGAGAGAGAGGCACCAAAATTTCGATTTTTTTCTTTTCCTTAGACTCCACCCAACTCGCACTTCTTTTGGCTTCCCGACTTCAGACTTCGCACTTCCCAGCTTCCTTAGAGATATCAAACTTCTTGTTGGAAAATGTAACTACGTTTAGTCTTCATTTAATGTATTTGAGTCATCTTGTAATGTACTTGTTAAAATAATAAAGAAAATATTTATTATTATTATTATTGTGACTTATTAAAGCATGGGTTTCATGCTTGGGTCACCATGTTTCAGGTCAAAGTCCCCATTGAGGACTTCTAGGATTTATTCTAAGTCAATAGGGTCATTGTACTTTTAAAGAGACGCTTCTTGGGCTTTTGAATCATGTAAAAAAGTTAAGTATTGAGTCAAATATAATTTATGCATCCTCCACACCAAGTCGACCTAGAAGAGATCAAGTCGGCCTAAGGACACTAATTCGACATCACATGGAGCCTATAAATACAAGCAAATCGAATTCATTTGGAACACATTCTCTCACAAGAAGTTCGATATCTCTTGTAGCTGGGAAAAGTGTAGAGTTTGAAGCTGGGAAGCCAAAAGAAGTACGAGTTGGGTGGAGTCTAAGGAGAAGAAGAAAATCGAAATTTTGGTGCCTCTCTCCCTCTATTTCATGCCCTAGATTGGGAGATCGAAGTCTTCCAAGTTTCACTGTTGTCAAAAGCTGCCTGATGTCGGAAGTTGCTGCCTAGTTGAAGTTGTTGGAAGCGGTCGAAGATCTGGGACGCTGACTTGGTGTGGAGGGAAGATTTGGTTTGGTTTTGTCTAGGGTGAAGAGTCTCAAAGAATACTATTGAAAGGAAGAATTTCTTGACCGGGTTTTCCCCTTAAAGGGGTTTTGCCTTGGCAGAGTGCCGACATCTGGTGTCTATTCTTTTATGTGTTATTGCTTTCGTAATTGCTTGATGAACTAAAAGAAAGAAGATATAAAGAATCGTAATAGCAAGAAACATCACAAGTAATTATCAAGAATAAGAAAATCTTTCTGCCTTTCTGATTTTCTAACATGGTATCAAAGCTTTCGTGAAAAATTAAGAAAAACAGTCTCAAGCACTTGATCAAGGAACCATTCAAAGGATTATCTCAAGGAAGAAATCTACTATATTCAAGGAAGATGTCTACCACAATCAAGGGATAGAACAAACTTAAGGAGCCTCAAACTACGGGTCCTGGAAGAAGAGGATTGACCTCATCCTTGAAAAGAACAAGGTACTAGGCATGGTCAAAGGAAAAGTAAAGAAGACTCACGAGGGTTCCAAAGATGCTGACAAAGTGAAATTCGGGGAAATAGAATTGATGGCCATGACTCTAACGGTAGAAGAAATAAAGGACAACCTTGTCCCATTCATAGCTAACATCGATCATGCTCAGGAAATGTATGAAGCTTTGTCAAAGTTATTTACTATTAAGAACATTGGTCAAGTAGCAAGTTTGAAGAATGAGCTAAGGACCACAAAGATGACTAAATAAGACACAGTGGCATCCTTCTTTGTGAAGATAACAAGCATCCGCGATGATCTTTTGGCAATTGATGAAATTGTTCTAGACAAAAAACTCATGATCAATGTCCTGTTAGGATTGTCATCCACTTGGTGTGCATTTGCTGCAGGACTTAACAGTTCGAAGGTAGCTCCCACTTTTGAAGAACTATGGACTGCTTGCAATCAGGAAGAAATAAGGATCTCATTAGTTGTCAATCCTGAAGGAGTATCAAATGCCTACATTGCTCAACATAAAGGAAAGAAATCGAAAGGACCAAGTTAGAAAGTTGACATGTCTAAGGCAGAATGTTATCAATGTCATAAGGGTCATTATAAGAGTGATTGTTCTGACAATCCAAGAAACAAGAAGAGAGAGAGATCAAGCCAACATTGTTGAAGAAGGAGACCCAAAGAAAGTCAAGCTCAAAGGATCTAACATTAGGGACTTACACTACTAAGTCCTTTGATTGTAGCTTTAGATATCTTATTTTATATTTTTTATGTTTTAGAACTTATAGGTTTTTAACATATTTTTGGAAAAGACATGTTTTATTGTTTTTATAAGTTTGTAGGTATCCCTCAAGCTTTGGAGGGAGCTCCCAACAACTCCCAAAGATAGGTATCTCATTTCCTTTTAGTTTTTGGTTTCATGTACTCATTCAATTTTGATTGTATTAAATACTAATCACCATTCTCCCTCTATTGTCTTGATTAGGAAGACATCCACTATATCCTCAAGGAGTATGGAAGGAAGTCTTATGTCCCCATTTTTATTCTTCTTCATAGTACAGCCAAGGTGGATTTCCAAGCCAGGGGATGGCCAGGTTAGTGAAGCAGGTTTATGTCATCAAGGGTCTCGATGGAATTTTGAAGAGTTTTTATGGGATTTGATGGCATTCGCTTGGCATATTCCATCATCTGCACGGTTTGCCTTTCGTTCCATCGCATTCCGACAACTTTCAAAAATCAGCATTATTATTGGGCATAACTTAATTAATTATGCTCAAGGTGGCATTCCGGGGAGATTAATTGATGGAACACCTCAGTGTAATCACTCGTTGGAACCAAAACGAGAAGATCTACAGGATGGGATAGTTAGATATGAGTTTCAGTGACCTGAGGAGACGTGGTGGCCAATTTACCCTTTTCCCGCATTAAAAAGAATATTTTAATTAAAATAAAAGAGCGAAAGTGCTCTATCATTAAAATAATAATGAAATAGAAGGTTCTAGAGGAGTCCATCAACTCTATAAAAGAGGAGTAGGAGACCATTGGAAGACATCTTGGATTTGTGTATTGTTTTTGTGGAGAGGTTTGAGAATTCGGTTTTCTACTTGAGCAGTAGCCCTAGGACGAAAACCCTCGGGTCATTCAGTGAGAGTGGGCGAGCACCCATCTCTTCCTTTGGTGAATCCATTCAAGGTTCACAGGTTGCAGTGTATTGTTTTTCAGTTTTGTTTGGAGGTTGATAGTGCATTATTGTAGATTTGTTTGAGGCCAATTTATGTCAACTATATGGGTTGTATGTGCAGGTAAACCCTAGTTTATCTAATATAATAAAGCTAAGATTGTTCTTGTTCATTGCGTTATGAGATTGCATGGCTCTTTTGTTTAATTTTACATGGAAAATGTCTACTAAATGCATGATAAATTTAAGTGAAGAGCTTATTCCAATTTTTCTTCATTTGGGACATTACAATGGTATCAGAGCATCTAACTTGGCTCAGCCTGCGAGTCTTCAGTTTTAATTGAGATTGTTCGAGGGTTTATTTTGAAAGTGCATTGCAGAAAATATTTCCTTGTCGGAGAAGCCAGAACACTTTTGGTTGATTCAATTACCAAATTGTTGCATTTTTTATAAATAAGGGACAAAATGATCTGTAGAAATTTAGCATGCATAATAATTGTGCCACGAATTTAAAAATCACATTATTAGATCATTAACAAATTCTTGAGAGTGGGAGCCGTGAGAAATCTGAATAAGTCAAAAAGAATCAAATATCATTTCTGGGCAATCGACTTGGAAGGGAAAGAAAGCTCATTTATTTGAGTTATGATTCGCTGAGAGGCTATGTTGCTTGCATTATCATCAAACGGCCAAGTTTTGTCATCTTAAGCTTGTTGCAGTCATTTCATTGCCAAATTCGAGCCAACATATTCTCTGTGTCAAGTCAGTTGGACCGTGAGCAATTTTTAGCAGCATAATACCTTGATCAAATAAAGAACACAGGGAAAAAATGTGTGCCATTGCGCGGGAAGGACATTTAACCCATTAAGTGCAGTTGATGATTTGAATTGATCTAGTACCGAAGGACTAGGAGACGTAACGGAAATCGACTTCAGGTAGCAGCAGATGGCATCAAAAGACACAGATTGGTGAGCACCAAGGTTGCACGAAACGTGGAAACAGATACAAGTTTCCGAAACAGGCACGGGTATGAAACGTGACCCCCCCAAATTTTGGAAACAGGGAAACACGAATATATATATTAGGACATTTAAGAAATATGTGCAATCATAAAGCATATATGATACATTCTAATTTATTACATTAAGATAAAATTGTCAATTGTCAATGCATAAACTATAAGTCTCTAAATTTACATCACATTTACTCATCAATGATCACATAATGAAAACAGAAATATCCAAAATCAGCCACGAGAAATTTCTAATTTATTGTCTCGTGCTTGATTGGGAGTCTCCTCCTACATAGTGGAACGACCTTAGTGCTCTTGATTAAATACAAGTTTCATACCCTAGTATCCTACATCCTCTTGATTATTGGGAGTCTCCCCTACATAGAGGGCTTGGTTCTCTTGATTAAATACAAGTTCCATACCCTAGTACATGATAAAATCCAATGGAAACATTGCAATTCCCCCAATCCTGAAATCCTGAAAAAACAGATAAGTCTACTGGATTTTGAGTGAGATCTAAAATTCTACTTTCTCCATATGAAATCCAATGAGGGCAAAACCACTTTCAAACATCCTGAGTCATTTCATGGTAATGTTGAAAATTTATGTAAAAGGGTGAAAATGAAAAATAAAGGAGAATGTCACCTTTACTTTAAGAATTTAACATTACCATGAACTGCATATGCCTCAAACTTCCTGATGAACTACATATCAACACTAGGGCAAAAGTTCACTTTTATAACTTTAGACAGGCATCCAGAAGCAACTGAAAAGCATTAGAAAAACCTAATTAAAAATTAGAAGAAAAATTAATTAAAAACAAAAATTTAAAAAGTCAGGTTGCATGTGGAAATGGCGTCGTACGGCCCAGAAACTTAAACTGCAGCCACCTTGCTTTCCTTAACGTGCTCTTTAACTATAGATAACCCTCCATGAATTTCTCCTCAAAAAAAGCTTGCTTGGGGTTTTCTCCCAAGGTTGGGTTTCGCAGGTGAAAACTTTTGTGTCTACTATGCATAGTTGTCTTTCTATGATCTTTATTGTTTCCGCTGCATTTACTGTTGAGATTTTCTGAGTAGTTGAGATTTTTAGAGTATAATTATTCAATGATAACAATGGCATAAAAATTATTTTTTGAAAATCATTAGGAAGTAATTATCAGTGAGAAAATTGTACCCTACTGCACTTGCCTTAGAATTTCAACAATCTATGGTGATCTCACTCTCTTCACTCGCATGATGGAAAGGTAATCTAATAGGATATTCTTCGAGCCATTGACAATCATCACCTTGGTTTTCCCAAGATTGATCATCACCTATCGAAGGTCACAAAATCTAGAAAAGGTATCAAATTGTCTCTAAAGAACCTTCAAGATGGATCACAAGAGGACCACATCATTAATGAAGAGGAGGATGGATATCAAGACATGGTAGGAAACCATCCCCAAGAAGGATATGCTCCTACAAAAAAGATTCCAATTCATCAATATATATCTTAAACAATATGGATGAGAGAGGACAACCCTGCTTCACCCTAATGGTTCTCTTAATAAACTCTAACAATCCATGCATTGGGCATAGCCAGCCAAAAATAGAGTCCTAGAGACACATAATAGTAGTGAGCAGAATCTCTGAAATGCGAATGTCTCTAAGTCTCTAGAACAAATCTTCCCTCAGGACTAAGTCAAATCCCTTTCAAAAGTCAACAAAGCAACTAAGACTTTCAAAAAGCGATTTCTCACCTCCTCTATCACAACATAAAGGATGAGGATACGGTCGATGGCATGGTACTATGCTCAAATGTCTTCCTAACCCTTTGACCCAAAGAAGTCTCTCATCAAGTATCTCTGATAATATCCAATGGAGCGTGGTAGCATATAACACAAGGAATGTATAACCAACCATGATCATCCAATATCTATTCAGTGTTAATTTTCCATTGTTCTATGTTGTTACAATCACTTTAGCCTAATACTTTTCTTCAATTAGCAATCTTTCAAAACAAATTAATCTTTCAATGATAAATGGCAATTGTAGATAGAAGAGTAAATGCAATAGACAGTAGAAGACCATTAAGAGCAATAAGATACACAAATATTTGGTCAAAAACAAGGAAAAAACCCACAATGGGGAAAACCCTTTCAAATTCTTCTTCTTATTAGATTGTCATAAAATGTTTAGCAAAGAGAGAGTACAATGTTCCAATTCACCAATCAAAAGACTATCCAGCAAAACCAATCCAACAATATCCAAGAGATGAGCCCAATAGACAAATCAAATCAAAGTCAAAATCTCTAAAGTTTGCAATCAATGGTCAACAGAATTTAGGTCAAGATCACAACTGCACGGATGCATTGACAATGAGTGTGGTTGAAGCTCGCTAGCCGCAAGGAGCACCCTATCAAGCAAGTGGCTATACCGAGATTTTCATGAACCAAGTCTGCGGCTCCAGACAAAAACTTATTTTCACACGTGTGAGCTCAAACCTTGCAATTTCATACCTATACAAACCAAAATCACAAACCAATCTCAGGCCTGTACAAACCAATCCAAAGAAGAGAGAAGAAGAAGATGATTGTTGATGATATCCAAATGAGGCTAACTTGACTTGTATTTATATGCTTCCAAGGTGCCCAATTTCCCTTTAAAGACGACCTGTACTTTTGTGCACATGTGGGTTTCCTCCTCAAAAAATACATTTTTCCTTAACCAAATTTAATTCTTCCAAGGGCTAGGAGGGGTCTTTCTTGATAAGGAAGGTTGTCCAAAGGAGGGAATATGTCCCAGAACTGGAGGGAATTTGTCCCAGAACTGCCAAATTAATACTCCCTCTCATCTAGGGAGAAATTATCGACTGCAACATCTGTACCTTCTCAAATATCTTGTCATCATCAAATCAAATGTCGTTGTTGCTCATCTGTGTTCATCTCTGCTCATCTCAGTTGAACACTCTCGTATCTAAAAGAAGACGAATTTGACATCGTAGGGGAGCTCGAGCTACCACCCTCTATCCATCAAGGAGCCTTTGCTACCACCCGGAATCACCATCATCGGGGAGCCTCCGCTACCACCCACTATCCAAGGACAATAGACAGGATACAACTAACCATGGAAGGTAAGGATCGTAGCTATCATATTGTCTGTTGATCTTCTCATCAGGACACTAAAGAGTCAAGTGGTAGAACACATGCATCCACTACCTTCGGAGGAGATACACACCTACCATGAATGGTAAGGATCAGACACAACCCAAGGTACTTGGGGGAGATATACATTTACCCTGCAAGGTAAGGATCAGACACACCCAAGTCACCTCTCAACCCATTGGCCAAATGGGGAGGATCAATCCCAACAAGCCCAGCTTGCAGTTAGGATGCATATTGGGGTATACTCGGCAAGGGGAGATACACACTTACCGTGAGGTTAAGATCAGAGACAACCTTGAGATGACAATAGGAGAGATACACACTTACCATGAGGTCAAGATCAAACACACCTATTGTCCACGAGTTCACTCAACCCTAGGAGCTCTCCGACTCAATTCCTCACCCTGGGAGCTCAGACAGGGGGGAAGAGCATTGCTCACTATTCTTGATTAGTCGAGACCCTTATTCGGGAGGGTCACATCCATCAGTCCAAGTTGCTCTCTGAATACCAAGAACTTCCCTTTCAACAAAGCCTTGGTAAGAATGTTATCTGCTCATCGGTCGAAATGTGATGGAGTCTCACGAATCCTCTCTGCACCATGTCTTGAATGTAGTGATACCTAATCTCAATGTGCTTGGACTTGTCATGAAATACGGGACTCTATGTTAATCGGATCCCACTCTTGTTGTTGCATTATGATTGTCGTATCCAAAACTTGCTAAAACAACTCTCCAAAGAGCTTCCTCAACCAAACTACCTCGCAACTAGCCATGCTAGCAACAATGCACTCTGCCTCGGTTGTGCTTAAAGCTACGAACTTCTGTTTCCGTCTCATCCAAGATATCATGGCAGATCCCAAACTAAAACAGCTTCTTGAAGTGCTCTTACTGTCGATAACATTTCCTGCCCCGTCAGGATCAGTATATCCATGAAGTCTCACATCTCCAACAGAGTACCTCAAACCAAGATTGATCATCCCATGAAGATAACTCAGCACATGTTTGGAAGCAACCCAGTGTGCATGAAGGGGCCCACTCATAAATTGACTCAAAGTGTTCACTGCAAAGCATATATCTGGACAGGTGTTCACAAGCAACATCAATGCCCCAATCAATTGATGGTACTCAGAACTAAGAAGTATTCACCAAATCAGGTCTAGCAGCATCTCCACATAACTTCTTGAAATTCATCTCCTTTGGTGTGGTCAGGGATTTGCATTCAGTCATTCCAAATCTTTCCAATAACTTCACAACATATTTTCCTTGAGAAAGGAAAATATCTTTGGGTCTTTGCCACATCTCTAGCCCCAAAAATTAATGCATCATACCAAGATCCTTCATTTCAAAGTCAGATGCCAACTCCCTCTTACACTTGAGCATAAGGGGCTCACTACTTGTCAAGAAAAGATCGTTAACATATAAACCAAAATCAAAGGCATACCTAGGACCACTTTGAACTAGAGGTTCAGATCGGCACTGTTTCTTGTGAATCCAAGCTTCACCGGGTAACTGTCAATACGGGTATACCAGGCTCAGGGAGCTTGCTTCAAACCATATAATGCTTTCTTCAACCTACAAACATGAGTGTTCTAGTCCTTCACTTCAAAACCCTGAGGTTGCTCAACATATACTTCTTTTTGTAGTATGTCGTGAAGAAATGTAGTCTTTACGTCCATCTGGTGAAGTGTCCATCCTTGACTAGCAGCAAAGGCAACAATTGATCTAATAGTAGTGTAGCGAGCAATGGGAGAAAATATATCGTCATAGTCTTCTCCCTCTTTATGGGAGAAACCTCGAGCCACGAACCTTGCTTTGTACTTCTCAATGCTTCAATTAGCTCCATGTTTGATCTTATATAGCCATCTTGAAGTTACGACAAACTTTCCCTTAGGTCTTGGCACAACATCCCATACATCATTCTTCATAATCAATTCATATTCTTCGGCCATGGCATCCTTCCAAACCTGTTCTTTCATAGCTTTTCACAAGTAGAAGGCTTAGCCTGGATCATAATGCTCATAACTATAATGTATCCTCGATATTAGCATCGCTTATTACTTTCTCTAAAGGTCCTTTAAACAAGGACATATCTCTCAACATCCTATAAAGTATCATGAAGCCATAATGGTCTCTTCCTAGCAGGGGGATCACTTAGAGGAGGATCCAAGGGAACTATAAGCTCTGTAGGATCATCAACTATGTCCTTCCTAGATTTTGGCACAGAAGGACCCATCTAGTACATCCATGTCATCATCTTTCTTCTTAAGCTAAGGAAGGTCCCTTGCCTTTCCAAGGGCAGCATCTTCATCGAACATCACATCCCTGCTAAACTCGATCTTCCTTTGTCTAGATATATAAATTCTAAATGCTTTAGAGTTTTCACAATAACCAACAAACATACCTTTCTTTCCGGTGGCTTCTAGCCTGTTCCTTTTGTCCTTCTGCACATGGAAATATACAGGACAACCAAATATCCTGAGATGTCCAATGTCAGGCTTCACACTTGTGAATACTTCTTTGAGAGTCTTATTGTCCAATGGTTGATGAGGAACCTACTTTTGAACATATACTATTGTATTTGTAGCTTCTCCCCAGAGGAATTTTGGCAACTTTTGATCATGCAGCATAGCTTGGGAAGCTTCTATAGACCTATTCTTTCTTTTAGCCAATCCATTTTGCTCGGGATTGTAAGATACAATGGTTTCCTTCTTGATACCTTCCTTCTTGCAAAATTCAACGAACTCATTTGAAATGTACTCTCCACCATTGTCGGATCAAAAGGCTTTGATTTTCTTCCCTGTTTGATTTTCTATCAATGCCTTGAAGTCCTTGAACAAATCAAAAGCCTCATCTATATGCTTCAAATAGAAAATCCATGTCTTCCTAGAGAAGTCATCAATGAAGATTATGTAGTAGAGGTGTCCACCAATAGAGTGCACAGGCATGGATCTGCATAGGTCAGAATGAATAAGTTGAAGAATATCATTGGTCTTGTTCCTGCTAGAGGGGAATGGTTCCCTTGTCTTCCTTCCACTAGCACACCCCGGACATACTGCATCATGACTAGCTTGAACATCAGGCATCCCAGAGACTAACTTCTTCAATTTCGGTAGGGTTTCATAATGTACATGTGCCATCTTCGGTGCCATAGCTCACTTTGATGATTAGTATCGTGGACCATCGCTAGTAGAGGTCTTCCATTGACTCTATAGAGTCCTTCAACTCTAGATCCCAAGGTGAAAGCATCTCTCATACGAGATTCCATAGGCCATGCGAGGAATCTTCCTTTAATGAAAGCTACTCTCGTACCCTTGTCTTCCAAAACAGAAATAGATACCAAGCTCTTCTTTAATCCCAGAACATACATCACATCATGAAGAAGAACCGATTCACCAGAGTCCAAATGAAATTTGACAGAACCAAAACCCTTCACAGGATGAGTAGAGTTGTCTCCAAGAATGATTGTCAAACTTGTCTCCCTCTCAACCAAGTTAGAGAGGACTTACTTGTATCCAGAGAAATTTCCAGAAACCCCAATATCTACCAACCAACTATCATACGAACCCGGAGGGGAAGAACTAGAAAGAGCATAAATACGAATATATTCAGATTGATTAGTAGCTACATTGTTTTCATACCTAGAATTTTTTGCTCTATTTTGAGGACAATGGCCTTCTTCATAATCATCTTGAGTATCTCTTCTTCTTCTATCATCCCTTCTTCTTCTATCATCTCCTCTTCTTCTATCATTATTGCTTCTCCTATAATTGAACTTGTTGTAGCCTCGGTTGGATCTTGGAGCATTTCTCTTTCTCGAACAATCTTGGGCATAGTGACCATACTTGTGGGCGCTCAAGTACACCAAGTCGTGCCAAAAATGCTATGTTGGGACCGCCACAGTGCCTTGTTATATAATGGACAAATTGTCGAGGTCGGCCAGCAAGGAAAACAGGCATTCAAACCCCCAACTCATCTGCAACGTTGCATATAAAAGAAGGAGACCTCAAGTCATTTTCACCATCATCTCATCTCACATCTCTCTCTCTCCTCTTGTGATTGGGTAGGCATTTATGGGCATTTTTCTCTCTCACATGTGCGAAGGAAAGGACATATTTATGTTGACTACGTTGACCAGTGTTGACAAAGCAGCAGGGAGGCTATTTGACTGCATTAACTTGAAGCATTGACCTATTTTGACTTCAGTTTGGGTGAGGTATCTCTGTCCTAGCAGGCCGTAGATCTGGGCACTAAAATCGAGGCAATTTGACCTCTCCTTTTACCAGCATTGATTGTCCTAGCGCTGGCCGCAAAGTTGACTTTCGCTGACCAATTTTAACTGGACTTTTTCAGACTGTATTGGGCTTATTAGACTTGTTGTCGAAGGCCGAAGTTCACTGAGTTTGACCGAGCTGAATTGAGGAAGGAATCTGCCTTGTTGACCAATGTTAACTTTTCTAGTTAGGGCTTTTTGATGCTGTCATAAATTATCAGATTTTTAAATTGTACTATCTCTCTCTCTGTTGAACTATTGAAGAATATAAGAAGAATTGATCAAGGGTTTCCCCACATTGGGGTTTGTCCCTGGCTGGTGCCACATCTTGTGTCTTCTTGTCTTGGCTTATCTTCTACTGTTTATGTTTATGTTCTATCTGCATTTTACTATCATGTTGATGTGATTGCTAAACTGGATATTGATATTGGGCTAATAAAGAAATTGAAGTAAAATTGCTCTAAAGCATAGAACATACTATTGTTACCTAAAATTAACATGGTTTTAGAGTTGAGGTGAAGACAAAGCCCAAACAAGAGTGAAAGAGCAATCACCAAAGACAGTTGGACAAGGACAAAAGGCTCAATGGGTTCCTCGTCCCACTTCCCCGCTGAAGACAAGCTCCGTGAAAAATCTAACTATCATGGATGGAAGATTTCTCTTGATTTGACCTTGGAAGAACAAGAAGTGTTGTATTATGTGAAGGGTAAAATCCCTGAGCCTCCTTCAAATGCACCGGCTGCTGGAAAGACCAATTACAATAGGGTTGAAGTCAAAGCAAAGAAGGTTATCAGAGATTCCATTGACAAGCGTCCGGTGGCCTACATCTCCGAATTGAAGAACTCCAAGGAGATCTATGACAGGTTGATCAACATGTTCAAGGTTAGTGATGCTAATCAAATTTTATTTCTCAAAAATAAGTTGAAAGATATTAAGAAGAGCAAGGACGAGGATATTCAATCCTACTTTTTAAGGATCACTGGGATCATGAATGATCTACTTTCAATTAGAGAGGTCATTCCTGACAGGGAACTTACTATCACTACCCTTGGAGGACTCCCACCCGAGTGGTATATATTTAGAACCACTATACTCAACAATGATTGAATTCCAGGGTTTGAAGAATTGATGTCGAGATGCATTCAAGAAGAAACAAGAATGGTGGAGCAAGAAATGCCTTCAAATAGAAGCAAACCCACTGCATTCTCCGCTCATGCCAAAAGGAGAAATAATGCAGGGTCTAAAGGTCATTTCAATGGAAAGCCTGGATCTAAGGGAGGAAGGAAGGGAAGGTGCTTTGTTTGCAATAAGTTTGGCCACTATGCAAGGGAGTGTCCAAATAGAAGGGACACATCGCATGATGATGATCACAATTATTCCAAGGGAAACTTCAACAACAACGATCAAAGGAATGGCAAGTCCTATGGCAAAGGAAAAAGGAATGCGGGACATCAAGGAAATGGTCAACCCTCCAAGAAAGCAAGGAACTCTAGGTATGAAGAATCAAATGTTGCTAACAATAAGCAAAAGGAGTACTATCTTATATCGGCCCTCTCCACTACCTCTCCACTAGACACTTTGGGGAATTGGCTAATTGATAGTTGTGCCTCAAGGCACTTCACTGAATACAAGGAAGCTCTCTCTAATCTGATAGAGAAGGAGACAAACTTGGAGATTATCCTTAGAGACGATGCCACCTATCCTGAGAAGGGAATAGGGAATGTTACCCTTCAATTGAATCAAGGTAACATTATTCATTTACAAGAAGTATTATATGTACTTGATCTCAAGAAGAACTTGGTGTCCATTTCGGCAATGGAAGACAAAGGATTCAAGGTGGCATTCATCAATGGAAAGGTACGTGTTTGGAAAAGAAATTTTAAAGATGCTTTTACTCTTGGGTTCAGGGTTGACACTTTGTATCAAGTTGGAGGAAGTCAATTGGGAGCCATGTCTTGCGACACATCTCTACAATCTAAACTATGGCACCGGAGGTTTGCCCATCTTCATTATAAGGCCCTACCCAATGTGAGACAGATGGTGACACGTATGCCCGAGTTCAAAGTAGAGCATGAAGGTGTATGTCCGAGATGTGCCGAAGGAATTACAAGGGGACCATTTCCCTCAAGTAATAGCAAGACCACAGGTATATTACAATTGATCCGCTTCGACATATCTGGTATGATGCTCGTAAACTCTTTGGGAGGATACTTATATTATCTCACGTTTACGGATGATTATTCTCGCAAGACCTGGATCTACTTCTTGAAAAATAAGGATGAAGTGTTCACCTAGTTCTGTCACTTCAAAGTCTTGATCAAAAACCAATCCGAGAAGAAAATCAAGATATTAAGCACTAATAATGGGACCGAGTACAAATCAAATGAATTCCATGATTATTGTAGAGAAGTTGGCATTAAGAGGGAGACTACAACGCCATACACCCCCAAGCAAAATGGTGTGGCTGAAAGGAAGAATCGCACTATTGTAGAAGTTGTTCGTGCCATGCTTCATGATCAAGTAATTCTGAAGTTCCTATGGGCTGAAGCTGCAAATATCGTCACGTATGTTCAAAACCGATGCCCTCATCAAGCATTGGACCCCAAGACTCCCGAAGAAATATCACTAGTAAGAAACCCAATGTCTCTCATTTTAGAATTTTTGGAAGTCCTGTATATTTTCATGTGTCGAAAGAGAAAAGATGCAAATTGGGTGCATCTGGGAAGAAAGGAATCTTTGTGGGCTATAGTGAAAATTCTAAGGGTTATAGAATTTATGTGGCTAGTTAAAGGGAAGTTGAGATAAGTCATGATGTCACCTTTGACAAAGATATAGCCCTCAGCAAGATCAACAACCTTCCTATCCCAAGGAAAGACAAAGAAGCTGATACCGAAAAACAGGGTGCAAAAGAAGATGAAACAATGTCAGATATTGATGAACCTATGGATCCTATTGATCCTCCTCCTCTAAGAGGATACCCTCATGGCTTAGGGAGACTCTCGAAGATGCCGAGAGACATATTGCACCAAGAGGGACTTTCCGTGAAAGCAAGAAGTCGAACAGGTATCAAGGATACTTGATCGTCATGAGCACTATCATTCAAAATGAGCCTTCATCATTTGAAGAAGTCGTGAAGCAACAAGTATGGAAGAATGATGTCTAAGATGTGGTCCCTAGACCCCAGGACAAATCGGTTGTTACCTCTAAGTGGCTCTACAAAATCAAGCACGGAGCTGATGGAAGTGCAGAAAATTTCAAGGCTCGCTTTGTTGCTCGAGGTTTCTCTCAAAAGGAAGGAGTAGATTATGATGAGATATTTGCACCTGTTGCCCGATACACCACCATCCGCTCGATCATAGCCCTTCTTGCCTTGCAAGGAAGGAACCTACATAAGATGGATGTCAAGACCACTTTCTTGCATGGTTCAATCAAAGAGGAAGTCTATGTGGAACAACCCGAGGGGTGTGAGGTTCATGATCGGGAAACTCATGTATGTAGGTTGAAGAAAGCTCTCTATGGTTTGAAGCAAGCACCCTGGGCTTGGTATGAGAGGATTGATAGCTATCTGATGAAGTTGAGATTCACTAGAAGTGAAGTCGATCTGAACCTTTACTTTAAGGTTGAAAATGATAAACCTCTCATACTAGTACTTTATGTGGGCGACCTCTTTCTGACAGGTGCAAACCCTCTCATTCACAAATGTAAAAGGGAGTTGGCTTCTGAATTTGAGATGAAGGACCTAAGACTGATGCACTACTTCCTAGGGTTGGAGGTCTGGTAAAAGCCAGGAGAAATATTCCTATCTCAAGGAAAATATGTCGTGAAGATATTGGAAAGATTTGGGATGGTGGACTGCAAGCCTGTGACTACCCCGATAGAACTTAACTTTAAGAGGTTATGTGGTAGTGATGTCGGACTTGAATTGGGAAATGCCTCTGAGTATCATCAACTCATAGGAGCACTGATGTTCTTGGTGAACTCCTGTCCGGACATATGTATTGCAGTTAACACACTAAACCAATATATGGTTGAGCTTCATCATATACATTGGATTGGTGCCAAGAATCTTCTGAGATATCTTGTTATATACCTAGGGGGGATAATATGGGGTACCAAGGGAGGTACCTAAGGTAATAATGTAATAATGGGATGGGCCATAGTAATAAATAAGGTGGTTAACCCATATCATGTAAGGGACCACAAGTAGTTAATAATGTAGTGGGCCCATGGTATTAGTCGATGGTACGAGGGAACAATGGTAACGATCCATGGTATTGTATGTATGAGGCCTATATAGAGGCTAGAGACTCCATGTCAAGAAATAGTCAAGAATTATTGTATGAGCAAGCATATGGCTTGTGGAGTGTTCTCCTTCCTTAAGGAATGAATGTATGGTGTTGCCCTACCTTAAGATTTGATATCAATAAAGAAGCATTTCTATCTTATTTCTTGGGTTTAATTCTATTCTCTTATATTACTGGGTTAGATCTATAATAATTGGTATCAGAGCACTTTCTTCGGCAAACAGTGGAGAAATTTTTTTAATTTTTGCAGGATTTCGGGGGCAGCGAGTTTGCAGATCAGATCTGTACATTTTGGTGCAAGATCTGCAAAATCTAATTGCAGATCTGGATTCTATGTGAAAAAATACCCGATTTCAAAAAAAAAATCGGTCGAATCGGAGTCCGAATGAAGGAGACATCGCTGATCTAAAAATCAGTGGGGTTGCAGATAATTTTTCAGGGAAGCGAGTTTGCGGCGCAGATCTAGACGTCCTGGTGCAAGATCTACAAAATCTAATTGTAGATCTGAATTCTTTGTGAAAAAATACCCAATTTCAAAAAAAAAATCAGTTGAATCGGAGCCCGGATGAGGGAGATATCGTTGATTTAAAATCAGCTCTTTTTTGCAGAAATTTTGGTGATGGCGGGAGATTTGCAACGCAGATCTGAAATTCTAGTGCCTGAATCAGAATTTCTATCACATGGGCAGATGCAGAATGGTTGTTCCATTTCCAAAAACAGGTCATAATAGGGATTCTGAGCAATATTAACGGAATTGTGGCCCTTTCAAATTTTCGGCAAGTAAGCGAATTTTTTCTCAAACCCTCTTCATGGAAAAGTTTACTGGAAAAGATGATAGCCCTACTATTGAAGAATTCATACAAAATCTAAAGAACATATTTGGGGAGAGATGGAATTATATGGTACCACTTTTTTTGAAAGAAGAGGCCGCCATATGGTGGAAATCACTGGGCATCGTTAACTTGGCCAAATGCTCAGATGAAGAAATGAAAAAACTCCTTATGGACAAATGGTCTCGGGCTAGAAAACAAGATAAGGGGAAACATGTGGAGTTATTTCCTACTGGTATATCCTTATTGTAGGTTCATGGGTTGATTTAGAAGGAGAAGATCGTTGTGTCTATAAATCCTAGTTGCAAGCATAATTTTATCAATGTTAATTTGGCAAAAAAATTGCAAGTTCCAGCCAAACACATTGAAAACACACAAGTGGATGAGGAGGATGTTCAGATTTATAAGGATTTGAAGCTTTCTATGGATAAGTATGTGTTGCATGGTGATTTTTATGCTTCAAATATGGATAACATGGATGTTGTTTTACGATACACTTGGATGGAATCAGTGGGTACTATAAATATTAATGTGCAGAAGAAATTCCTGAAGCTCTGGTATAAAAAGAAGAAAATTACATTACAGGATATTTCCATCAATAAACAAGTAGAGTCCACGGAGGTTGACGCAGAAGATGTTCCAGGGACTGACATATCAGATGATGAGCAGCTAATGGTCGACAATCAAACACAAACAGAGGCTGAAGCCGAAAAGGTAACAGGTGCTGACACATCTTATGAGGGTTCAGTGGTTGAAGTCATATTGGAAAAGAAGACACCACAACAGGCACCACAACAGGCACCACAGCAGGGTGAATTAAAGAAAAAGACACCGTGGGTTAAAACTTCAACATATCATCACCCACATCACCCCGCAAGAAAACAACCATCAAGATGGCAACCAATTAGCCACACGGACAACAACCCCCGCAAGACAGATAGAGAGGAGCGAAGATCCACCTACTACACATCTACACAGAAGAGGCCACAGTCAACTTCCATCTCAAGCGAGCACGGCACCAGCGAGACCGAGGGTTCACCCTTCTCTTGGATGGCTAGATGCACGTGCATGGTATCAGTGGACTACTCTTTTGAGTAGATCTTATTATTTGTGTTCTTCCCATGTTTCGGGGATGAAACATGCTTAGGGGGGTGGAATTTTATATACCTAGGGGGGATAATATGGGGTACCAAGGGAGGTACCCAAGGTAATAATGTAATAATGGGATGGGCCATAGTAATAAATAAGGTGGTTAACCCATATCATGTAAGGGACCACAAGTAGTTAATAATGTAGTGGGCCCATGGTATTAGTCGATGGTATGAGGAAACCATGATGATCCATGGTATTGTATGTATGAGGCCTATATAGAGGCTAGAGACTCCATGTCAAGAAATAGTCAAGAATTATTGTATGAGCAAGCATATGGCTTGTGGAGTGTTCTCCTTCCTTAAGGAGTGAATGTATGGTGTTGCCCTACCTTAAGGGTTTGATATCAACAAAGAAGCATTTCTATCTTATTTCTTGGGTTTAATTCTATTCTCTTATATTACTGGGTTAGATCTATAACAATTGGTATCAGACTGATGCACTACTTCCTAGGGTTGGAGGTCTGGTAAAAGCCAAGAGAAATATTCCTATCTCAAGGAAAATATGTCGTGAAGATATTGGAAAGATTTGGGATGGTGGACTGCAAACCTGTGACTACCCCGATGGAACTTAACTTTAAGAGGTTATGTGGTAGTGATGTCGGACTTGAATTGGGAAATGCCTCTGAGTATCATCAACTCATAGGAGCACTGATGTTCTTGGTGAACTCCTGTCCAGACATATGTATTGCAGTTAACACACTAAACCAATATATGGTTGAACTTCATCATATACATTTGATTGGTGCCAAGAATCTTCTGAGATATCTTCGAGGCACAATCACTCATGGACTAATATAAACTACTGGAGATGTGAGGTTGCATGATTATTTTGATGTTGATTGGGCTAGTAGTGTGGTGGATTGCAAGAGCACTTCTGAATGTTGTTTTTCTTTGGGTTTTGCTTCGATATCTTGGATGAGCAGGAAGCAGAAATCAGTTGTCTTGAGCACCGCTGAGGCCGAATACATAGATGCTAGTATGGCCTCCTGTGAAGCTATCTGGTTGAGGAAGCTCTTCAGTGAGCTATTTGGACATGTGCTGGATACCACTGTGATCCTCTATGACAACTAGAGTGGGATCCGATTATCAGAGAATCTTGTATTTCATGATCACTCCAAGCATATAGATATCAGGTACCACTTTATCCGAGATATGGTACAACGAGGAGCAATAAGGCTCCATCACATTGGGACTAATGAGTAGGTCGTCGATATTCTAACAAAGCCCCTGGGGAAGGTCAAGTTCCTGACCTTCCAAGAACGACTTGGAGTCGTGGAGAGACCCTCTTATGAGGGTCCTATATGATATGGACATTGAGCTCTGGGAGCTCCTGGGGGCTTGGGGTACTTCTTGGAGCAATGAACAACCATAGGGTGAGTGGTTCAACCTGCCCCTAGTGGTTCGTTGTGTACATGGTAAGTGGTTCAACCTTCCCTTGTGATACCACGTGGCAACATGTAGGAAGGATGAGTGGTTCATCCTTTTCCTGCTGAGACATCCTACCCATGCAGTCTGGGACTCATGGGAAGTACCTCTCATCTGACCAAAGAGTAGGGAAATGAGGATAGGGACCATAGCACTACTGATGGACGCATTGTGTACTACCGTACTCCCTATGCTAGCATGACCGATATTGATCTGGGATCAATTGGAACTGACTTCGGGTCAGTAAGAGTGGTATGAGACACTCTCTTCTAATTGGAACTGACTTTGGGTCAGTAAGAGTGGTATGAGACACTCTCTTCTGATTGGAACTGACTTCGGATAAGTAAGAGTGGTATGAGACACTCTCTTCTGATTGGAACTTACTTCGGGTCAGTAAGAGTGATATGAGGCACTCTCTTTTATCTGGGACTAACTTGGGGTCAATAGAGAATGGTATGATATATTCTCGACCACTTATTCTTCTTCATAGTTCAACAGAGCAGTGCATTGATGGCAGAGATAGTACAGATTGGTAGATGGATTAGCAGGTGGAGTTCTCCCTAGTTGAGAGGGAGTGTTAAAATTGGGAACTAGGGCCAAACTCCACATGGGTCATCTTATTTATGATAGCTGATATTTTTCTTGGATTCCTCTCTCCAAGAGGTATAGGATTGATCTAAAGATCATCCAATTTCAACATGTACAAATGAAGATATGAATTTATTTATATTATGGACAAATTGTCAAGGCCGGCCAGTGAACAAAACAGGGATTCAAACCCCCAACTCATCCTCAACATTGCATATAAAAGGAGACCTCAAGTCATTTTCACCATCATCTCATCTCACACCTCTCCCTCCTCTTGTGATTGGGTACGCATTTTTGGGCATTCTTCTCTCTCACACGTGCGAAGCAAAGGAGGACAGATTTTTGTTGACTGCATTGACTAGCGTTGACCGAGCTACAGGGAGGTTGTTTAACTGCGTTGACTTGAAGTGTTGACCTGTTTTGACTTCAGTTTGGGTGAGATATCTCTGTCCTAGCAGGCCGCAGATCTAGGCACTAAAATCGAGGCAATCTTACCTCTCCTTTGACCAGCGTTGATTGTCCTAGCACTAGCCGCAGAGTTGACTTTCGTTGACCAATTTTTGATTGGACTTTTTCGAACTGTTTTGGTCAGATTATACTTGTTGTTGGAGGCCGAAGTTGACTGGGTTTGACCGAGCTGAACTGAGGAAGGACTCTGCCCTGTTGACCAACATTGACTTTTCTAGTTAGGGCTTTTTGTTGCTGTCATAAATTATCAGATTTGTAAATTGTACTATCTCTCTCTCTGTTGAACTATTGAAGAATATAGGAATAATTGATTAAGGGTTTCCCCACATTGGGGTTTGTCCTTGGCTAGTGCCACATCTTGTGTCCTCTTGTCTTGGCTTGTCTTCTACTGTTTATGTTTATGTTCTATATGCATTTTACTATCATGTTGATGTGATTGCTAAACTAGATATTGATATTGGGTTAATAAAGAAATTGAAGTAAAATTTCTCTAAAGCATAGAACATACTATTGTTACCTAAAATTAACACTCGGGCATAGTCACCATACTTGTGGGTGCTCGAGTACACCGGGTCGTGCCAAAAATGCTATTGTGACCACCACAGTGCCTTGTGTTGCTTTGTGTGGCCTTGTGTTCGAGCGCTCCCTTGTGCCTTCATTGTTGTTGTGCCTCTTGGGTGTGCCCTAGAAACGTCGAATTTCTAACAGGTTGGGCAGGCCGGCACACTTGTGGCTTCTCAGGCACACCAGGCTGTGCCAAAAAATGTTAAGTTGTGGCCGCTGTTGTGCCTTTGTCATTTTGGTGCCTCATACATCCTAACTAGCTTGTGGGCGCTCGGGTACACCGGGTCGTGCCAAAAATGCTATTGTGACCACCACAATGCCTCGTGTTGCTTTGTATGGCCTTGTGTTCAAGCGCTCCCTTGTGCCTTCATTGTTGTGGTGCCTCTTGGGTGTGCCCTAGAAACATCGAATTTCTAACAAGTTGGGCAGGCCGACACACTTGTGGCTTCTCATGCACACCAGGTTGTGCCAAAAAATGTTAAGTTGTGGTCGTCGTTGTGCCTTTGTCATTTTGGTCCCTCATACATCCTAACCAGCTTGTCATATATATCCTTAGACTTCTTCAAGCTACCAACATAAACAAGCAAATGATCTTGCAAAGCATCAATGAGAATTTTCTTGGCTTTGAGCTCACCTTTCTTGTACTTAGATCTGATAGCAGCAGAAGCATTTGACGGAGGCTTGGGTACCTTTCCTTACACATATTCCAAAACACAATTGTCATCTAATATAACTTCTAACCTGATCTTCCATGTGGCAAAGTTTGATGAATCACCCAGCTTCACATTATCCTTTAAGTAAGAGATAGACATCTTGTCCAAGTTAAATAGGCTCCTTCAACTTCTTTCAAGAATGATTGCTCTTATCTCTTGTCTCGTTGGGCTTGTCTTCACCATAGCTCTAATACCATGTTAATTTTCCACTGTTCTATGTTGTTACAATCACTTTAGCCCAATACTTTTCTTCAATTAGCAATCTTTCAAAACAATTTAATCTTTCAATGATCAATGGCAATTGTAGATAGAACAGTAAATGCAATAGACAATAGAAGACAATCAAGAGCAATAAGAGACACAAGGATTTGGTCAAAGACCAAGGAAAAACACACACAGGGAAAACCCTTTCAAATTCTTCTTCTTATTAGATTATCATAAAATGTTCAGCGAAGAGAGAGTACAATGTTCCAATTCACCAATCAAAAGACTATCTAGCAAAACTAGTCCAACAATATCCAAGAGATGAGTCCAATAGACAAATCAGATCAAAGTCAAAATCTTTGAAGTCTACAATCAACAGTCAACAAAATTTAGGTCAAGATCACAGCCACACAGACCCATTGACAGTGAGTGCAGTTGAAGCCCTCCAGTCGTAGGAAGCGTTGTATCAAGCGAGCGGCTATAGCCAATATTTTCACGAACCAAGCCTGCAGCTCCAAACAAAAACTTATTTTCACACATGCGAGCTCAGACCTTGCAATTTTAGACTGTACGAACCAATCGCAGCCCTGTACGAACCAATCCAAAGAAGAGAGAGAAGAAAATCATTGTTGGTGATATCCAAATGAGGTTGACTTATTTATATGCTTCCAAGGGTGCCCAATTTCTCTTTAAATTCGACCTATAATTTTGTGCATATGCGGGTTTCCTCTTCAAAAACACATTTTTCGTTAACCAAATTAAATTCTTCCAAGGGCTAAGAAGGGTCTTTCTTGATGAGGAAGGTTGTCCAAAGGAGGAAATTTATCCCTGAGCTGCCAAATTAACATTCAAATCAACACTGAAGCCCAATATGTGGATCAAGAGGATAGCATGGTGGGACCTTGCTAGTGGGAACACCGAGAAAAGAATATGGTTAATAAGATCAATATAGCAAACTACCAAATTAATGCCATGTTTGAAAAAAACTACTTGAAAACAGTCCTCATTTATTGCTCTACTGGTATTTATCTCCTAGATCACCCACTGGATATTTGTCCTAGAAAATGTGGCAAGAAGATGGGGGGTAGGTGACAAGGATTTGGGACTACTAGGGAATATCATAAAGGGCACC
>APFE030394237.1:86678-103793 GCA_000404065.3 Pinus taeda
GATGGTCGACAATCAAACACAAACAGAGGCTGAAGCCGAAAAGGTAACAGGTGCTGACACATCTGATGAGGGTTCAGTGGTTGAAGTCATATTGGAAAAGAAGGCACCACAACAGGCACCACAGCAAGGTGAATTAAAGAAAAAGACACCGTGGGTTAAAACTTCAACATATCATCACCCACATCACCCCGCAAGAAAACAACCATCAAGATGGCAACCAATTAGCCACACGGACAACAACCCCCGCAAGACAGATAGAGAGGAGCGAAGATCCACCTACTACACATCTACACAGAAGAGGCCACAGTCAACTTCCATCTCAAGCGAGCACGGCACCAGCGAGACCGAGGGTTCACCCTTCTCTTGGATGGCTAGATGCACGTGCATGGTATCAGTGGACTACTCTTTTGAGTAGATCTTATTATTTGTGTTCTTCCCATGTTTTGGGGACGAAACATGCTAAGGGGGGTGGAATGTTATATACCTAGGGGGGATAATATGGGGTACCCAAGGTAATAATGTAATAATGGGATGGGCCATAGTAATAAATAAGGTGGTTAACCCATATCATGTAAGGGACCACAAGTAGTTAATAATGTAGTGGGCCCATGGTATTAGTCGATGGTATGAGGAAACCATGATGATCCATGGTATTGTATGTATGAGGCCTATATAGAGGCTAGAGACTCCATGTCAAGAAATAGTCAAGAATTATTGTATGAGCAAGCATATGGCTTGTGGAGTGTTCTCCTTCCTTAAGGAGTGAATGTATGGTGTTGCCCTACCTTAAGGGTTTGATATCAACAAAGAAGCATTTCTATCTTATTTCTTGGGTTTAATTCTATTCTCTTATATTACTGGGTTAGATCTATAACAATTGGTATCAGACTGATGCACTACTTCCTAGGGTTGGAGGTCTGGTAAAAGCCAAGAGAAATATTCCTATCTCAAGGAAAATATGTCGTGAAGATATTGGAAAGATTTGGGATGGTGGACTGCAAACCTGTGACTACCCCGATGGAACTTAACTTTAAGAGGTTATGTGGTAGTGATGTCGGACTTGAATTGGGAAATGCCTCTGAGTATCATCAACTCATAGGAGCACTGATGTTCTTGGTGAACTCCTGTCCAGACATATGTATTGCAGTTAACACACTAAACCAATATATGGTTGAACTTCATCATATACATTTGATTGGTGCCAAGAATCTTCTGAGATATCTTCGAGGCACAATCACTCATGGACTAATATAAACTACTGGAGATGTGAGGTTGCATGATTATTTTGATGTTGATTGGGCTAGTAGTGTGGTGGATTGCAAGAGCACTTCTGAATGTTGTTTTTCTTTGGGTTTTGCTTCGATATCTTGGATGAGCAGGAAGCAGAAATCAGTTGTCTTGAGCACCGCTGAGGCCGAATACATAGATGCTAGTATGGCCTCCTGTGAAGCTATCTGGTTGAGGAAGCTCTTCAGTGAGCTATTTGGACATGTGCTGGATACCACTGTGATCCTCTATGACAACTAGAGTGGGATCCGATTATCAGAGAATCTTGTATTTCATGATCACTCCAAGCATATAGATATCAGGTACCACTTTATCCGAGATATGGTACAACGAGGAGCAATAAGGCTCCATCACATTGGGACTAATGAGTAGGTCGTCGATATTCTAACAAAGCCCCTGGGGAAGGTCAAGTTCCTGACCTTCCAAGAACGACTTGGAGTCGTGGAGAGACCCTCTTATGAGGGTCCTATATGATATGGACATTGAGCTCTGGGAGCTCCTGGGGGCTTGGGGTACTTCTTGGAGCAATGAACAACCATAGGGTGAGTGGTTCAACCTGCCCCTAGTGGTTCGTTGTGTACATGGTAAGTGGTTCAACCTTCCCTTGTGATACCACGTGGCAACATGTAGGAAGGATGAGTGGTTCATCCTTTTCCTGCTGAGACATCCTACCCATGCAGTCTGGGACTCATGGGAAGTACCTCTCATCTGACCAAAGAGTAGGGAAATGAGGATAGGGACCATAGCACTACTGATGGACGCATTGTGTACTACCGTACTCCCTATGCTAGCATGACCGATATTGATCTGGGATCAATTGGAACTGACTTCGGGTCAGTAAGAGTGGTATGAGACACTCTCTTCTAATTGGAACTGACTTTGGGTCAGTAAGAGTGGTATGAGACACTCTCTTCTGATTGGAACTGACTTCGGATAAGTAAGAGTGGTATGAGACACTCTCTTCTGATTGGAACTTACTTCGGGTCAGTAAGAGTGATATGAGGCACTCTCTTTTATCTGGGACTAACTTGGGGTCAATAGAGAATGGTATGATATATTCTCGACCACTTATTCTTCTTCATAGTTCAACAGAGCAGTGCATTGATGGCAGAGATAGTACAGATTGGTAGATGGATTAGCAGGTGGAGTTCTCCCTAGTTGAGAGGGAGTGTTAAAATTGGGAACTAGGGCCAAACTCCACATGGGTCATCTTATTTATGATAGCTGATATTTTTCTTGGATTCCTCTCTCCAAGAGGTATAGGATTGATCTAAAGATCATCCAATTTCAACATGTACAAATGAAGATATGAATTTATTTATATTATGGACAAATTGTCAAGGCCGGCCAGTGAACAAAACAGGGATTCAAACCCCCAACTCATCCTCAACATTGCATATAAAAGGAGACCTCAAGTCATTTTCACCATCATCTCATCTCACACCTCTCCCTCCTCTTGTGATTGGGTACGCATTTTTGGGCATTCTTCTCTCTCACACGTGCGAAGCAAAGGAGGACAGATTTTTGTTGACTGCATTGACTAGCGTTGACCGAGCTACAGGGAGGTTGTTTAACTGCGTTGACTTGAAGTGTTGACCTGTTTTGACTTCAGTTTGGGTGAGATATCTCTGTCCTAGCAGGCCGCAGATCTAGGCACTAAAATCGAGGCAATCTTACCTCTCCTTTGACCAGCGTTGATTGTCCTAGCACTAGCCGCAGAGTTGACTTTCGTTGACCAATTTTTGATTGGACTTTTTCGAACTGTTTTGGTCAGATTATACTTGTTGTTGGAGGCCGAAGTTGACTGGGTTTGACCGAGCTGAACTGAGGAAGGACTCTGCCCTGTTGACCAACATTGACTTTTCTAGTTAGGGCTTTTTGTTGCTGTCATAAATTATCAGATTTGTAAATTGTACTATCTCTCTCTCTGTTGAACTATTGAAGAATATAGGAATAATTGATTAAGGGTTTCCCCACATTGGGGTTTGTCCTTGGCTAGTGCCACATCTTGTGTCCTCTTGTCTTGGCTTGTCTTCTACTGTTTATGTTTATGTTCTATATGCATTTTACTATCATGTTGATGTGATTGCTAAACTAGATATTGATATTGGGTTAATAAAGAAATTGAAGTAAAATTTCTCTAAAGCATAGAACATACTATTGTTACCTAAAATTAACACTCGGGCATAGTCACCATACTTGTGGGTGCTCGAGTACACCGGGTCGTGCCAAAAATGCTATTGTGACCACCACAGTGCCTTGTGTTGCTTTGTGTGGCCTTGTGTTCGAGCGCTCCCTTGTGCCTTCATTGTTGTTGTGCCTCTTGGGTGTGCCCTAGAAACGTCGAATTTCTAACAGGTTGGGCAGGCCGGCACACTTGTGGCTTCTCAGGCACACCAGGCTGTGCCAAAAAATGTTAAGTTGTGGCCGCTGTTGTGCCTTTGTCATTTTGGTGCCTCATACATCCTAACTAGCTTGTGGGCGCTCGGGTACACCGGGTCGTGCCAAAAATGCTATTGTGACCACCACAATGCCTCGTGTTGCTTTGTATGGCCTTGTGTTCAAGCGCTCCCTTGTGCCTTCATTGTTGTGGTGCCTCTTGGGTGTGCCCTAGAAACATCGAATTTCTAACAAGTTGGGCAGGCCGACACACTTGTGGCTTCTCATGCACACCAGGTTGTGCCAAAAAATGTTAAGTTGTGGTCGTCGTTGTGCCTTTGTCATTTTGGTCCCTCATACATCCTAACCAGCTTGTCATATATATCCTTAGACTTCTTCAAGCTACCAACATAAACAAGCAAATGATCTTGCAAAGCATCAATGAGAATTTTCTTGGCTTTGAGCTCACCTTTCTTGTACTTAGATCTGATAGCAGCAGAAGCATTTGACGGAGGCTTGGGTACCTTTCCTTACACATATTCCAAAACACAATTGTCATCTAATATAACTTCTAACCTGATCTTCCATGTGGCAAAGTTTGATGAATCACCCAGCTTCACATTATCCTTTAAGTAAGAGATAGACATCTTGTCCAAGTTAAATAGGCTCCTTCAACTTCTTTCAAGAATGATTGCTCTTATCTCTTGTCTCGTTGGGCTTGTCTTCACCATAGCTCTAATACCATGTTAATTTTCCACTGTTCTATGTTGTTACAATCACTTTAGCCCAATACTTTTCTTCAATTAGCAATCTTTCAAAACAATTTAATCTTTCAATGATCAATGGCAATTGTAGATAGAACAGTAAATGCAATAGACAATAGAAGACAATCAAGAGCAATAAGAGACACAAGGATTTGGTCAAAGACCAAGGAAAAACACACACAGGGAAAACCCTTTCAAATTCTTCTTCTTATTAGATTATCATAAAATGTTCAGCGAAGAGAGAGTACAATGTTCCAATTCACCAATCAAAAGACTATCTAGCAAAACTAGTCCAACAATATCCAAGAGATGAGTCCAATAGACAAATCAGATCAAAGTCAAAATCTTTGAAGTCTACAATCAACAGTCAACAAAATTTAGGTCAAGATCACAGCCACACAGACCCATTGACAGTGAGTGCAGTTGAAGCCCTCCAGTCGTAGGAAGCGTTGTATCAAGCGAGCGGCTATAGCCAATATTTTCACGAACCAAGCCTGCAGCTCCAAACAAAAACTTATTTTCACACATGCGAGCTCAGACCTTGCAATTTTAGACTGTACGAACCAATCGCAGCCCTGTACGAACCAATCCAAAGAAGAGAGAGAAGAAAATCATTGTTGGTGATATCCAAATGAGGTTGACTTATTTATATGCTTCCAAGGGTGCCCAATTTCTCTTTAAATTCGACCTATAATTTTGTGCATATGCGGGTTTCCTCTTCAAAAACACATTTTTCGTTAACCAAATTAAATTCTTCCAAGGGCTAAGAAGGGTCTTTCTTGATGAGGAAGGTTGTCCAAAGGAGGAAATTTATCCCTGAGCTGCCAAATTAACATTCAAATCAACACTGAAGCCCAATATGTGGATCAAGAGGATAGCATGGTGGGACCTTGCTAGTGGGAACACCGAGAAAAGAATATGGTTAATAAGATCAATATAGCAAACTACCAAATTAATGCCATGTTTGAAAAAAACTACTTGAAAACAGTCCTCATTTATTGCTCTACTGGTATTTATCTCCTAGATCACCCACTGGATATTTGTCCTAGAAAATGTGGCAAGAAGATGGGGGGTAGGTGACAAGGATTTGGGACTACTAGGGAATATCATAAAGGGCACCCTATAGGTGAATATGCATTGGTGATCAAGGTCAGGTAGACTCAAAAGTTGAGGGAAAAGATATGCCAAGCATTTTTGGGAGAGCATCGAAGGGCGAGACACAATTTTCGTCTTCTTTGAAAGATGAAAAGGTGTTTCTCACAATGAAGGAAATAACAATAGGATTTCTAGAACATGTGGTGAGATGTGGGATCATGGAAAAAGATGTGACAACATTATTAGTGGTGAGATAGGATTTAGCTTCTTCATTGAGGTAAGTTTTAGCCCATGTATGTGGATAAAGATGGGCATGTAAAGGTTGCTTGCTCAATAAGCAAAGGTACAAAGAACAAATTGTGGATAAGGTTTGAATTTTCTTATGGATGACAACTAAGCACATGTTTGTTAACACATGTAGATAAGACTTTTGGCCACCCAAAAAATTAAAAAGAGACAATTAGAGGTCACTTATTCATCAAGACAGGGATCAAGTTTGACTTCACTTGAAAGGCAAGAAATTGCATGCATGGCCTATATTGAGGACCTCCTCTCCATCAAATCAGAAATAAGGATATAACTTTCAAGTAACTTAAAATCAATTCAAAGCAAACTAAAAATCAAATCTATCTTTTCTTGCAAGACAAGAAATCATATGACAAATTAAGGACTTTAAAGAGTCAAAAGTCAGCAAGTAGAGTTTGTGTTAGCATGAAGATGAGTGTTGTGAGTTACCATCATTAAAAAGTCATGCAGATAAATTAAGGTCCCTAGTTCAAGACCAGCACTATAGGATCCTACCCTAACCTCCCTATTTGGGAGTTCTTAGGAGTTAGCCAATTACCGTACGAGGAGATTCTATTTGAACAAGGACCACTAGGTAGTTAATATGTGCTTAATCAATGTAAAAGGGCCATCTTTATGGAATAATGCCTGCTATGTAGCAACATTTATTAATGGAAGAAGCACTAGTGTAATGTCTTTCAAGTAAAATATCATTCTCTTGGAGCTTTGCCCATTTGGAAGTTGTCAAAGTAGGGTAGCTTCTTCGCCAAGGCAAGTGGTTTCCCACGAATGAGATCTAGCAGAAATTCCCCCATCTTGTACAAAAACTTGATGCAATGAATTGCTACTCAAGGGGGGTGAACTTCTCCAAGCAGCCATCTAGAACCATCTCATAAAAAGTCATAATACGGTCAATTTTCATCTCATGATTTTCCAATGCATTTTTCAAGACCTTCTCATGCATTTTTTGCAATTTTTAAACCCAACAACCAAGGAATCAACTCAATTTGTTAATTTTCTTTCCAATAAGTTAAAGAATAACCAAAATGGAACCTCGAGCAAAAAGTTATGATCCTAGCAAGGCTCCCTATTTTGGATGGCTTGGATTCATTAAACTCGACATTCTTGCTCAACCCTAACTTCATGCTAGGGTTAGGTACAAAATATGGTTTCAACCTCTAGTAATGGTATTTTTGCAAATGAGTCTACTTGTCACATCTCCTCTTAGAAATAAGCTACAACCATTCTAGACCCTATATATTGCTATGTACATTGTAGTGCTTTTCACCATTTGATTCTTTAATAAAATTTGATTTTTACTGTTATTTTCTTTCAATACGATATATCATGTTCATTTGCAAATATTGTATTCTTCCGTTTCATTCTCAATCCAACCCAAATCATCCCACTATAAATCTACAGCTCTGATGTGATGGTATCCACTTTCCTACTCATGCTTTTGATGAGTTAAGGTTAATTTATATATATGCACTAGACAAATGCTTGACCATGGATAAGATTGTGTTAGAAAGATGATTAATGAAAAAATGTTAAAATTGACAACTAGGGCCAAATTCCACTTTGGACAGCTCATCTGATGGAGATGATTATTGCATTGAATTCCTCTTTTCGAGAGGACAAAAATCGACCTAAAGATGATCAAATTTGGATAAGAAAAAATATTGTTTTGAGATCAAGCCCACACGTGCAAATTGTCAAGGTCAGCAACATCATCATGTAGGCTCATGAAGCCCAACAGACATGTCTTTTGACCCTCAACGACTTGTATAAATAAGAGAGACCTCCACCCTCATTTGGCGTTTTCATCAAATCAACATATTCTTCTCTCTCCTCATCTAATTGGTTCGTACAACTTATTGGGCATCTCTTTTCCTCACACATGTGGCAGTGAAGAAGGATGAATTTCAAGAAAAATTACAGGGACAAATTTCAGGAATTTGTTGCAAGTTTGACCAATGTTGACCAAGGGCGCATTGACCAAGTTTGACTGCGATTTTTGGGTCAAAATTTCGATTTTGGAGCGCTGAATCTATTGGCACGGGAACTGAGGTATTTTGGGCATGTTGACTAAAGCTAACCGCAGGGTTGACTACAGACTTCAAGCGCAGATTTTGACCAAGTTTGACCGATGTTTTCATGGCTGTTTTGGGCTGAATTTTACCACCTTAGAAGGTCGAGTTTGACTGGGTATGACCGAGCTGGATTGAGGATAGTTTGTTGTTGTTTTGACCAGTGTTGACTTTCTGGTTAGGGTTGTTGACTGTTGTATGAAAATTTCAGATTCGATAGGGCCGCTTTGATCATCATTTGGCAAGTCAATTTTAACTTTATTGTAGTCTCTCTCTTTGCTGAACATTTGATATAATAAAAAAAAAAAGAATTGATCAAAGGGTTTTTCCCTAGCATTCGCCAAATCTAGTATTCACTTGTCTTCTGCTTTTTATTGTTCGTGTTTTATCACAGTCACTGTCAATGTGATTTATGGTTAATGTGATTTATATTGGAAACTAAATTGGGAATTGTCATTGGGCTGCTAAAAGGACATTGAAGTAATTGTGCTAAGCATAGAACATACCATTGTTAACTAAAATTAACATGGTATCAAAGCCCAAGCAAGAGAGAGAAAAGTAATCACTAAGAGATCTGTTGGACAAAACTATTAAATAAGTCTCCATGGCATCTACATCTTACTTCAAGACTGAGGACAAGCTCAATGACAAATTTGACTATCATGCATGTAAGAAGACTTTGGTCCTGACTTTGGAAGAGCATGAAGTATTGGACTAAGTGCAGGGAAAAGTGGTGGAGCCTCCTTCAAATGCACCGGCTATTGCTAAGACAAAGTATAGAAAAGTTAAAGTCAAAGCAAAGAAAATTTTGATTGACTCCATTCGAAGCATTTGGTTGCCTATATTTCTGATTTGAGAACTTCTAAGGAAATATATGATAAGATGGTTGGAATGTTCAAAGTGAAAATGCAAATCAAATTCTCTTTCTCAAAAACAAGTTGAAGGATATTGAAATGAATAAAAGGGAATATATCCAATCCTACTTCATGAGAATAACTCAAATCAAGAATGACTTGCTATCTATTGGAGAAGTTATTTCTGACAGGGAGCTCACTCTCATTGCTCTTGGAGGTCTTCCAAGACCATGGGATGTATTTGTCACTACCATTGTCAACAATGACAGGATATCTGATTTCGATGAGTAATTGGCTAGATGCACTCAAGAGGAGAACTTCTAAGGAAATATATGATAAGTTGGTTGGAATGTTCAAAGTGAACAATGCAAATCAAATCCTCTTTCTCAAAAACAAGTTGAAGGATATTGAAATGAATAAAGGGGAATCTACCCAATCCTACTTCATGAGAATAACTCAGATCAAGAATGACTTACTATCTATTGGAGAAGTTATTTCTGACAAGGAGCTCACTCTCATTGCTCTTGGAGGTCTTCCAAGACCATGGGATGTATTTGTCAATTGTCACTACCATTCTCAACAATGACAGGATATCTGGTTCAAATGAGTTATTTGCTAGATGCACTCAAGAGGAGACTAGGATGTTGAAGAGAGATAAGCCCTCCAATGGAAATGAACCTACAGCCTTCTTCGCTCATGCAAAAAGGAAGAATAATGTTGGTCCAAGGAGACAAGGTCAAGGATTCAAGAAGGGATTCAAGTAAGGAAGAAAAGGAAGGTGCTACAATTGCAACAGGTTCGGCCATTATGCTAGAGACTGTCCTCAGAAGAAGAATACTCCAAGGGATGATGACAACAACAACTTCAAAGGCAATGGCAACCAAAGGAACAACAGGTTCAACATCAAAGGAAAGAGGAATGCTCCCACTGCTCGAAATGGAAATGGTTGACCTCCCAAGAGAACAAGAAATGCTAGGTATGATGAAAGTAATGTTGTAGAAAAACAAGATTTTATCTTATTTCTGCTCTATCTACAGCCTCTCCTCCGGATACGTTGGATAATTGGTTGATTGATAGTGGAGCCTCAAGGCACATCACTGGATACAAAGAGGCCCTCTCAAATTTGGTTGAAAAGAAAACTAATCTAAAGGTCATACTTGGAGATAACGCCGCCTACCCCGTGAAAGGGATAGGTACTGTCACTCTTCACTTCAATTAAGGTCAAACCATACATCTACAATAAGTGTTGTATGTGCCCGATTTGAAGAAGAACCTGGTGTTTATTTTTACGATGGAAGATAAAGGCTTCAAGGTAGCATTCATTGATGGAAAGGTACGTATTTGGCAAAAAAGCCTAAAGTTGCAGTTACTCTTGGATTTAGGGTTGATGGTCTCTATCAAGTTGGAGGAAGTCCTTTGGGAGCTTTGGCAAGTGATACTTCTCTTCAATGTGAATTATGGCACCAGAGATTTTTCCACCTTCATTACAAAGCCTTAACTAGGGTAAGGAATGTGGTCACGGTATTCCCAAGTTTAACATGAACCATGAAGGTGTTTGTCACGGTTGCGCAGCTAGGAAACATACAAAGGGACCATTCCCTTCTAGTGAGAGAAACACAACCGATATTCTTCAATTCGTCCATTTTGACCCGTCTGGTATGTTGCCCATAACATCATTGGGAGGATACTTATATTATGCAATCTTTGTGGATGACTACTCTCGCAAAACATGGATCTATTTCTTGAAGAGGAAGGATGAAGTGTTCAAATGGTTCCATTCTTTCAAAGCATTGGTGGAAAATCAAGTAGGGAGGAAGATCAAGATATTGAGGACCGACAATGGAATTGAATATGAATCAAATGAATTCAATGACTTATGCAAAGAGGTTGGCATTAAGAGGGAGACAATTGTTCCATACACTCCTGAACAAAATGGTGTCGCTGAAAGGAAGAATCGAACAATCATGGAAGCCACTCGTGCCATGCTCCATGATCAAAGTCTACCGAAGTTCTTATGGGGAGAAGTTGCCAACACTGTTGTGTATGTTCAAAATAGGAGCCCTCATCAAGCATTGGATTTCAAGACAGTCGAGGAAGTTTTCATTGGTAAGAAACCTAATGTTTCTCAATTTAGAATATTTGGTTGTCCCGTGTATTTTCATGTGCCACAGAGAAAAGGAATAAGTTGGAAGCTTCTAGGAAGAAAGTAATATTCGTCGGCCATAATGAAAATTCAAAGGCATATAGAATCTATGTGCCTGGTCAAAAAGATGTGGAAGTAAGTCGTGATGTCACCTTTGATGAAGACACTGCCCTTGGGAAAGCCAGAGATCTCCTATCCCAAGGAAGGACAATAATGGTGCTGCGGAAAAACAGGTTGAATGTCCAACATATGAGCCTATGCCCAATATTGATGGCCTGATGGATCCTATTGATCCACCTCCTGGTGATTCCTCTACCTCAAGGAAATGCCCACTATGGCTCAAAGATACTCTCGAAGATGCTGAAAAACATATTGCTCCAAGAGGAACATTTCGTGAAAGTAAGAAGTCGAACAGGTATCAAGGTTATTTGGTTGCTATGAGTATTATTGTTCAAGTTGAACCATGCACTTTCGAGGAAGCCATAAAACACCAAGTCTAGAAGGATGCAATGAATGAGGAATATGAATTGATCATGAAGAATGATGTCTGGGACGTGGTGCCTAGACCTAAGGACAAGTTTGTGGTTACCTCAAAATGGCTTTACACAATTAAACATGGAGTTGATGGGAGTGCCGAAAAATGTAAGGTTGGGTTCGTTGCTTAAGGATTCTCTCAAAATGGCGCTGTGTTAAAATTGGCAACTAGGCCCAAACTCCATGTGGGTCATCTTATTTATGGCAGCTAATATTTTTCTTGGATCCCTCTCATCGAGAGGTGTAGGATTGATCTAAAGATCATCCGATTCCGATAAGTATTCATGGAGTTATGAATTTATTTGCGTTATAGGACAATTCGTCAAGGTCAACCAGCAACCAAATAAACCCCACATGTGCTCAACGTTTTAGTATAAATAGAGGTGGCCTTCAAGTCATTTCAACACACTTGGGGGCTCTTCCTCTCTCTACTTGTCTTAGGAGAGATCCTAAGGAATAACGTTGCCCTGATCCAGAGGGCAGAAAGCCGGAACTGTCGGAAAAGCAGGAACTGCCGAAAAAGCCAAAAAAGCCGGAAAAAACGGAACTGCCGGAAAAGCCGGAAAAAACGGAACTGCCGGAAAAGTCGGAACTGTCAGAAAAGCCAGAAAAGTCGAAACTGTCGGAAAAGCAGGAACTGCCGGAAAAGCCGAAAAAGCCGAAACTGCCAGAAAAGCCGGAAAAACCAAAACTGCCAGAAAAGTTGGAAAAGCCAGAAATGCCGGAAAAGCCAAAAAAGCCAGAAAATCAAGAAATGTCGGAAAAGTCGGAACTGTCAAGAACTGCCGAAACAGCCGGAGCATTTGTCTCCGAAGGAGAGCAACATGCAAGGGACAGCTAACTAACATTGGGACAGTTGTATGGTACTCAGCAGCAAATACACCAAACATGCAATGTTACAGCTAGCATGCAAGGGACAACTAGCATGCAACAACAAGCATGCTAAGGACAACAAGCAGCAAGGGACAACAAGCAAGCAAGGTGCAGCCAACACATAGGTCAAGATGGCAACATGGTGCAGCAATGGCACATAATACAGTACAGTGATGGGTACAGTCATGATTAATGAAGCATGATGAGATGCAGCATAGTGATGATGGGTGTAGCATGGTGCAACGCGGTGAGGTGCAGCATGATGATGAAATGCAACACAACGAAAGGTGAAGGAGTCACCTTGGAGAATTAGTTGAAGCAACATGTCTTCAACTGATCTCATGTATCATCTTCTTAGAGATGATCTATGCTCTTATCTAGATAAGTCAAAGTGCTGACTTGTGTTGTAAACGTACTATCTCTCTCTCTCTCTGCTGAAGTATTGAAGAACATATAAGAAGAATTGATCAAGGGTTTCCCCACATTGGGGCTTGTCCCTAGCTAGCGCCACATCTTGTGTCCTCTTGTCTTGGCTTGTCTTCTGCGATTTATGTTTATGTTCTATCCACAGTTTAATGTTGATGTGATTGCTAATCTGGAAAAGATATGGGGCTAACTGTGAAAATTGAAATAAATTGCTCTAAGCATAGAACATACCTCAAATTAATAAGCTGACTATGACAAGATATTTGCACCGGTTGCCCGATATACCACTATTCGATCTATTATTGCTCTAGCCGCCAACCAAGGATGGAGCCTACATCAAATGGACATCGAGACTGCTTTCTTACATGGCTCGCTTAAGGAGGAAGTCTACTTGGAACAACCTCAAGGGTTCGAAGTACAAGATCAAAAGACACATGTATGCAGGTTGAAGAAAGCCCTCTATGGGTTGAAGCAAGCCCCTGGGGCTTGGTATGAGAGAATTAACAGTTATCTTATGAAGTTGGGATTTACGAGGAATTATGTTGATCCTAACCTACACTTCAAGGTTGAAAAAGACATGCCTCTCATTTTGATCCTTTATGTTGATGATTTCTTTCTAACTGGTGCAGACCCTCTCATTTACCAATGTAAGAGGGAGTTGACTTCCGAGTTCAAAATGAAGGACCTAGGATTGATGCATTACTTCTTAGACCTGGAGGTCTGACAAAAGTTGAGTGAGATTTTCCTCTCTCAAGGAAAATACATTATGAAGCTACTAGAGAGATGTGGGATGGTGGATTGCAAGTTTTTGTCTACTCCAACGGAACTCAACTTCAAGTGTTGTTGGTCCGAATTGGCAAACCCTTCCGAGTATCAACAACTTGTGGGGACCCTGATGTTCTTGACAAAATTCCATCCAGACATATGTTTCGCTATAAATACTTTGAGTCAATTTACGGTTGAGCCTCATCACATACACTAGATTGTTGTGAAGAATCTCTTGAGATATCTTCGTGGCACAATCAACTATGGGCTAAAATACACTGCCGAGAATTTGAGGCTACATGGATATTCTAATGTTGACTGAGCTGCTAGTGTGGTGGATATAGAAAGCACGTCAAGATGTTACTTCTCATTGAGATCTGCTTCGATTTCTTGGACGAGCAGGAAGTAGACATCAATTGCTTTAAGCATCGTCGAGGCTGAATATATTGCTGCTAGTATGGCCTAATATGAAATTGTCTGGTTGCAGAAGCTCTTTAGTGAGCTATTTGATCATGTGTTGGATACCACCATGATCTATTACAACAACCAAAGTGGGATTCGCCTTTCAGAGAATCCCGTGTTCTACGACCGCTCCAAGCATATTGACATCAGGTAACATTTTATCAGGGATATGGTACAGCGGGGAGCAATAAGGCTCCAACACATCAAGATTGATGAGCAGATTGCTGACATTCTCACAAAGCACTTGGGAAGGTCAAATTCTTAGCCTTCCGAGAGAGACTTGTAGTAGTGCAAAGACCCTCCCATGAGGGTCCCGCTTGAGTTGGACATTGAACTCTAGGAGCTCTTGGGGGCTTGGGGTACTTCTTGGAGCTATGAGCGACCATAGGGTGAGTGGTTCACCTTCCTCTATAGGTGCGTTGTGTACAGGGTGAGTGATTCATCTTCCCCTGTGATATCCCATGATGGTTGACATGTGTGTAAGATGAGTGGTTCACCTTCCCCTACAATTGATGACACGTGTGTAGGGTGAGCGGTTCACCTTCCCCTACGATTGATGACATATGCATAGGATGAATGGTTCACCTTCTCTTATGGCATATGAGCAAGATGAGTGGTTCACCTTCTCATGTGGATGCCTTAGCATACATCCTACCCATGTAATCCGGGACTCATGGGAAGTACCTCTCATCTGACCAATGAGTTGGGGAAAGTGGATAGGGACCATAGCACTACAAATGGATGCATCGTGTACTGTCCTACTCCCTATGTTTAGGATGCATGGTGTTCAGCAACTTAATCTAGGATCAAGTCTAATTGGGGTTCTACCCCTCGACTGACTTCGATCAATGGAGAGTGGCAAGGTCTTGTGACTCACTCTCAATTGATTCTTCTTCATTATTACAATGTTCAGCATAGTTGAGATGAGATGCAGAGACAATTCATGATGACAGGATGGCATGATGATGGATGGATTGGCAGGTGGAATTCTCCCTCGTTGGGAGGGAGTATTAACATTGGTAACTAGGGCCAAATTCCACTTTGGACAGCGCATTTTATGGAGATGATTATTGCATTGAATTCCTCTTTTCGAGAGGACCAAAATCAACCTAAAGATCATTATATTTGGATAAGGAAAAATATGTTTTTGAGGTCAAGCTCACACTTGCAAATTCTCAAAGTTGGCCACATCATCATGTAAGCTCATGAAGCCCAATAGACATGTCTTTTCACCTTCAACAACTTGTATAAATAAGAGAGACCTCCACCCGCATTTGGCATTTTCATCAAATCAACATATTCTTCTCTCTCCTCATCTGTTTGGTTCATATAGCGTATTGGGCATATCTTTTCCTCACGGGTGTGACAGTGAAGAAGGACGAATTTCAGGAAATCTGTTGCAGGTTTGACCAGCGTTGATCAGGAGTGCATTGACCAGGTTTGACTGCGATTGTTGGGTCAAAATTTCGGTTTTGGAGAGTTGCATCTATTGGCACAGAAATCAAGGTATTTTGGGCATGTTGACCAGAGCTGACCGCAAAATTCAAGGGCAGATTTTGACCATTGTTTACATAACTGTTTTGGGCTGAATTTGACCACCTTAGAAGGCCAAGTTTGACTGGGTATGACTGAGCTGCATTGATGACAGTTTGCTGCTGTTTTGACCAACGTTGACTCTCTGATTAGGGCTGTTGACTGCTGCAGGAAAATTTCAGATTTGACAGGGCCACTTTGATCATCATTTGGCAAGTCATTTTTTACTTTATTGTACTCTCTCTTTCTGCTGAACATTTGATATAATAATAAGAAGAATTGATCAAAGGGTTTTCCCCATCTTGGGGTTTTTATCTGACATTCACCAAATTTGGTGTTTTCTTGTCTTGGCTTGTCTTCTGTTTTTTATTGTTCATGTTTTATCCACAGTTACTGTCAATGTGATTTATGGTTAATGTGATTGCTATTGGAAACTAAATTGGAAATTGTCATTGGGCTGCTAAAAGGACATTGAAGTAATTGTGCTAAGCATAGAACATACCATTGTTAACTGAAATTAACAAAAAAATACAATAGCTTTGTTTTTAGTTAACATTTAAAATTGTGTACAATGTTCCCTTTTGTTTTCAAAAGGTGGTGCTAAGTGTCCTCAACATTTGGTGTTCAACGAAGATGTAGTTATAGAGTTCTGAAAGTTCCTCCCAACCCCATAGTCTCGACTTCTATCAAAGGTTCTAAGATAATCAACCACATATAAGTTTGAAATCAATGACAATTCTATTGACACCTAATCCGAAACGGATGGGTGAACTGGACAGTCATCAAGAAGATGAACTGATCCGTCATATTTGTGTATATAAATGTATGGTAGCTCTGATACCATGTCAGGCCAGGGTAACTCCAGAATGAGCGAGAGAAACTGATTGTATTATTCATTAGCTAACATACATTTATATACACAAATATGACGGATCAGTTCATCTTCTTGATGACTGTCCAGTTCACCCATCCGTTTCGGATTAGGTGTCAACATTCCCCCCCTTAATCTGAAGGGATGTTGGTGAGTCCAAGCATCGTTCTGAATCTTTCAAGCTTTTCTCTTCCAAGCGCTTTGGTGAAGATGTCTGCAATTTGCTCATTTGTGGAACAATGGCGGAGATGGATTGTTTTGGCCTCAACATGATGTCGGATCAAATGATATTTAGTATTGATGTGCTTTGTACGATCATGGAACTTTGGGTTCTTGGCCAATTTTATTGCAGAGGTGTTGTCAATCATGAGTGGAGTTGATTGTACTTGTTTTACCTGCAAATCTTCAAGAATTTTCCTGAGCCACAAAATTTCTTTTGTTGCTTCAGCTGCTGCCACGTATTCTGCTTCTGTTGTGGAATCTGCTGGAACTGATTGTTTGCTTGATCTCCAAGAGACAGCTCCTGATCCAAGACTCATAGCATATCCTGAAGTAGATACTCCAGTTTCTTTGTCTCCATCGAAGTCTGAATCAGAGTATCCAATCAAGCTAAAGTCGTCTACCTGTGTATACTTGATTCCAAGGTCTTGAGTTCCCTTCAAGTACCTTAGAACTCTTTTTGCAACAGACCAATGTCCCTCACAAGGCTTTTGCATAAACCTTGAGAGGATTCCAACAACAAATGAAATGTCTG
>APFE030394237.1:104486-140295 GCA_000404065.3 Pinus taeda
GAGTGACCTTGCTGGCGGATGTGGACCAAGGACAACAAGTTTCTCTTGAGCTGTGGGAGATATAAAACATGATCAAGAAGAAAGTCTGAGAGACCAGGCAGTTTAAGCCTGATTGTGCCAAGCCTGATGGCTTGATTTTTGACTGATCTGCAAAATAAACTACTCCATCAACATTGTCAGTGAAATCTTCAAAAAAGTCTTTTCTATGAGTCATATGACAGGTTGCCCCTGAATCAAGCAGCCAATCATTTTTCCAGGAAGCAAGTGAAGTGTTAAACAAATCTTCATTTACTCCAATGTTACATTGTGCCTCAATATAGTGAGCGGATTCAGGTGCTTTACCTTTGTCTGTATCATCAGTTTTACCTTTCTGTTGGTTTCTTCTCTGCTCAATTTTGTCCCATGGTAGCTTGCATGTAGAGGCATCATGTGATCCATTTCTTTTGCAGCGAATACAATGTAAATCTGTCTTTTCTCCTTGAGAATGTCTGCCCCCCCTGCCTCTGAAGTATCTTCCTCTTCCTCTTCGTCCAACTCTTCCTCTTGTAGAATCTTGAGCAGGATATTTTTCTTTATTGGCCATGCATACAGTCTCTTCAGAAGATTCAGGGACTGTATTCTTTCCAAAGGCTTTTTCTCTTTCAGCAAACTTTTTTCACAAGAGAGTCAAAGGTTATATCTTTGAGATTTCCATTTGCTTGCAAAGACTCAAGATAATTGGAGTATGTAGGATAAAGTGCCTTGAGAAAAGCAATAAGAGATATATCTAGCTCAACTTTAGTGGATTTGATATCATGCACTATAGATTTTATTTCAGATGCAAGAGCAAGAGGGTCATTATTTTGCAGTTCAAGAGTGAAGAGTTTAATCATAAGTTGGACGACTTCAAGTGCAGAATGTGAATCATAGAGCTCTTTCAGCGTTTGTAAAGCTTCAAAGGCAGTTGAACATGTTGTAAGGTGACGACTCACCTCCTTATTTACAGACGCTGCTATTAATGCGTACGCTTTGCTGTTCTTGTTTTCCCAGATGGCAAGCTCTTTGTCTGATGTAGGCTTTTCTGGGTCACTGTCTCCTTCTCCGACACACACTCCTTTCCACAGCTCATTGAAAATGAGGGTGTGTTGTACCATCCGGGACCAGTCAAGATAGTTCTCCTTGCCAGTGAGAACTATTCCTATCATAGAGATGATTGAATGCATTCTGTAAAAAGTTACTTCTGCTGATATATACTTCTGATGGAAAAAAAATGAATTGCTCTTAAAAAACTTCCGCTGCTTTTAAAAAAATGATTTTGATATGGAGAAAAATTCTGCTACATATATCACCATAAATCACCATATATAATATATATCTCTGCTTTAAAAATGATTTTGATATGGAGAAAAAAATCATTTAAAATTCTGCTACATATATCATCGCAAAAAAAAAAAAAAAAAATTGAGCGCTTCACTGTAATCTATATTGTTGTTTCAATAAACTTGGTCCTCGAGAACAGTCAGAAAGGAATCCTTTGCAAAATGGTCATTTACCAATGGGCCAACACTGACAAATCGACTTTCAAAGTCCCGCACTAACCTTATGGCATATCAACCACCCAAAATTTCAACAGCCACAGCACATAAAACCAGAGATAGCGGAGATCTTTAATACAAGCAGCTAACCAGCGTTTCAAAACAGTGTTTCAATAAAATGCCGGACAGTGTTAACCAGCGTTTCAAAAGACACTTGAAAATGAAGTAAAAGAGGAATACTGCCGACGTTTTTTTACAGCAAAAATACCACGGTTTTCTACAAAAAAATGCCACAGTTTTCTACAGCAGAAATACCACGATTTTCTACAAAGATGCCACGGTTTTCTTACAGCAGAAATACACCGATTTTCTACAAAAATGTACGGTTTTCTACAGCAGAAATACCAAGATGCGAAAGTCTTCCTTTCCGTCTCGAGGGCGAATTCAATCTGACCTGATGTAGCCTGACCATGCCCAAATTTCAGTCTATTCAAATTGCAATCCACTTTCGAAGCACTGTCAGTGCGCGGATGGCGATGAATTTCCTCTCTATTTCAAACCACTGCAAAAGTGACGAGGGGAAGAACCTCAACGGGCACTTTATGCAGATGAGGAATCATGGTGGATCTTGCACGGAGAGCCACAACGAGTGGTGCAGTCGAGGATGACTTGCGAGCATAAAAATTCTTAAAGGGAAAAGCCATGCTTCACATTCCAGACCTCAAATAATATTATACATAGACGAATAAATCACTTGGAGGAAGAATAAAAATATGGCCTTCAGCTTAATCAACAAATATTTATTATTGTTTTGTCTCAATCTGATCCCATTAGCAACGGTGAGGTGACAGCAACATGGAACGAAATAGTGGAATGAACGTTACCAGTATGAGTGTTACCAATTCAATGCAGATACCAGGCGTTTCAATGCAGATACGCGCTACCAAGGCAGACAGCAGCAGTCTTCAGGCATGCAGTCTTCAGGCATGCAATGTCAGAGTAGTGCTCAGGCCTAAGCAGCTCTCAGGACAGCAGGAGTTACAACTATTTCTGGGACCTGTGCTCTGATACCATGTCAAGCCAGGGTAACTCCAGAATGAGCGAGAGAAACTGATTGTATTATTCATTAGCTAACATACATTTATATACACAAATATGACGGATCAGTTCATCTTCTTGATGACTGTCCAGTTCACCCATCCATTTCGGATTAGGTGTCAACAAATTCAAGCATTAGCATAGCCAAACACAGAAGCAAAAACATTTTATCCCAATTACCGCACATTTGGATGACTACCACCAAAATCTTCTCACTCAGATTTTAATGAAATGGGGACCATTGCTCATCAGGTGCAGAAAACTGATCCACGCACAGCTACTACAAGTTACATCAACGCAAATTTGCTCATTCAACATAAGCAGCATAACAATAACTGTGCCAAGGACCAAATGTAGTTGTGCAGAACCATCTCCACACCAACACTTACTCTATATTAGACCATCTATGCACAAGAACACTAATATCTGCAACAAAAATCAATGACATACACCACCTCAATGACAGCTTAACATGCCTTCTCAGCACAAACTTACAATCAAGAGGGGCTGCATAGAAGACACATTAGGTGATCAAAGTAAATCAGGTCACAAGTGAGGCTGCACACAAACTAATGATCAACTCCAACCAAGTCAGCACACTCCCTGGACAGCCCAATTTTGTTTACCTAAACAGGGAACAACCTTAGACACAATGCCCAAGACCAAAAGTCTGAGAACACCTTGCATGAAGCAATAATCATCTTACCTGTGTATAATGTTAAATCATAACTCATTTGCAAAATACATAGCACCTTAAAATCTTTTCTCCTCTTCTTCATGTATTTGTGTGGCTAGCTCCCTTAGCCTTCTCCCACAAGGCCATAACACATGGAGCCACTTCACAATCATAACACTACTTTCTGACTCACTTGATGACCACAATAACAAGTATACAGGCTTAAGCAAGCATTTCTCTTCTCTTTGCATATTTTTATGAAATGTTCTAGTTTTTTATCCTACACAAATATTGTTCACACTTAATCAAATAATTATAATTTCCACAACCTTTATCTCTAGTTCTTGCTCAGTTCTATTATGTCGCAATTGTCTATTTTGTTACCGTTCCATTCACAATTCCATTTGTCTACAAACTATGCAATGTATTGTGTTAGTTCTCTATCATAAGTGTGCATACTACATAATACACTAATATGGCATCATTTTGCACATCTGTTCTCTTCTTGTTTTTTGTGCTAGCTTTGGAACTACTGCACACTTAACACTTCTGCCAAAAAAAATGTGGATCTTCGCAATTCCACAATTATTTACACCTGAGGTGTCAATCCCACCTTGGGCTTGATCAGATCCTATAATCATTTTTTATGACAATTTTTCCACTTCTTCTCATGAGGTTCGTTCATCCAACCTATAGATGTTAACTTTCAATCCTACAACAATCTAACCCGGTCATGGTGGGCTGTTCAAACTTAAAATCAATTTGGTTTGTTAAACATTGGAAATCTAGTTAGGGATGGATCGTGTATGTCAAATGAATAAAAAATATAAAAGAGAGTAGAATGGAAAGAGATGAATGCAAAATTGTAAGCTATAAGAACCTAAATATGATTTCATATTTTGGGACAAAAGATACAAAAGGTGTACAGGCATGGACAACCCTATTTCTAGTCTTGAAAAGCCTTAATTCAATTGGGTCACATTGTTGATTGACATAGGCTGACAAAGTCAGCAAACCCCTGTGGTTTTGCTCATCATCCAATAATAAATGGTTGAGGATATTGTCCCTCTTAGACCAAAAGTGTACTAGTGAGGTTATGGCACTCCTCACTTTTTTATACCAAGTTATATACTTGATGGAATGATTTCTTTTTTAATGTTTTTCCATATCTTATCATATACATTATCTCTTGTGTGGATTTGTTGACATAAAAATACTTCATTCCATCCACCTTAAGGAAATACTTGTCAACACATATAAATCATACACATAAAAGGATTATCTTCTTTTTGTAAGTACTTCAAGAGACATGACCCAAGGGGCTACACCAGAAAGCGCAGACTTAGGTACCAACTCTGACTGGTAGCCATTTCACCAAAATTGCCCAGAACATGCACCTAGCCTTGTCCCTTTAAAACTTACTCCATGCAAGAGGAACAGACCACAGTTACAATGGAACCACAGTGGACAACTTAATTCTCTATCAACCTCACCAATGAACCAGTGTAGGTACTCCACCAAAATCACTTGAAACTTGTACATAGACTTATCTCTTTATAAATCACGCCAAGCAGACTGGGCAGAGCACGGCTAGACTGGAACCACAGTGGACAGCCTTACTATTTTCAATCTCACCAATGAACCAAAACTCAGTTGGCTAGAGGAATATTCTTTGCAATTCGGCTGTACTTAACTCCAACAGATTTACAAGATAATGAACAATAATTAGCAAATCGGGTGATTGCAGCCTTGCAGACAAATCTATTAATGTTACTTCTGGATTTGCTGGAATGCAACATAAAATATGAGCAGTTTGGTGACTTCAACCAAAAGAAAAGATCCAAAGGAAAAAAAAAAGGTTCAACGATCAGTATTCCTCACAGAGAATTTTTAAGTGTTCCATGGGGACAGGTCTCCCAAGCTGGGGGGGTGCTCCCCACGTTTCCCACGCTGGGGGATGCCTGGGGAAATGTTTCTTTGTGTCCAACTTTTAAGGAAACGCAGGGAGAAACATTTCCCCAATGTAAGGGGCACGCTTCCCCAAAAGGGGTGTTTGTGGGAGTCCCCCCTCAAGAGGGGCTAGGCACCAAGCCCTCTATGTACCTCAATGTTGGTGGCATTGATTGTTGAACTCCCCTAACATGACCCTAGTAAAATTGTACCTATCACTTGAACAAATCTTGACTTGACATGTTAAGTTTTTTCTATCTTATTATAATGTTTAGAGGGTGATATCGATGATGGGAATCCCAATATAAGCAATGATTTTGATGATATGTAGGTTTGTAGCATGAATTTATTTGGACTATAGGGGCCATATAGAGCATGTTGATGTATTTTTGGTTCAAATATGGATTGCACCCGGTGCTATTTTGGTTATATGCACCCTTGCTATATATATGAGAAACTTTGCACATTTGTGTATAACAGTTTGGATTCATATGGATGCACATGAATATTTATGTTTTTTTCAAAATTTGAATATTTATATATTTTTTGGTCGACCGGTTTTTTGTTCCAACTCCTAGTTTTGGGGTCAACCAATTCGATCACCAATTTGGTTCTGATAACATTGGTTCATTATTGATTGTTCATTTTTAGTTTTAACATTTGAGTCTTGAATCAAGATACTAATGACCTTAGACCAAGTCTTTGACTCATCGCTTTACTATTTTTGAGTTTGAGTAATTTCAATTTACTATTACAGTCTTCGGACTTAGTATCTATAATGTCCCCAATTTTGATTTTTCATCTGAGGGAATTAATGGAGTTTATTGGGAAGGTGCTAAGCATAGCACAATTTTGTAACTTGAGCATTGGAGACTTTTTTGGCGTTTGGGACTTAGGAGAAATAGCAAATTATTTTGCTAGTGGAATGTGGGAGCCACATCCACAAGAAATATGCACCACTTGGGAGAAAATCGAATTGCTAGTGAAGGGAGGTCGAAATATTTAGAGGGACCCACAAGGAAAAGTAAGGCAGCAATTGGCACCTTTGACAATTTGACATTTACAAATCATTGCTCAAGTTGTTTAGTTGGGTCACAAGTGTTGTTTAGCACAGAGTTCTCCAAGGGGAGAACTCCCCTTCTTTCGATGGGCTTCGAGTGCCACCCTAGGGAGGTAAATTTGTTGCTACAGTTGAAGGGAGGCTTGTGGAATTTTAGGAGCATCTTTCAGCCATTCCCCTTAGCTATTTCATGCTCCAGGAGGACGTAGTAGAGGAACTCGTGCCACTTATTTCAGCGATTTTCAAGGGGTTGTTTGTCGGGAGAAATTTAGAGAAGCTACTCCAGGGGAAGACTAAGCTTTGTGGAGAATTTTGGGGCTAGAGATTGATGAATTTTTTAGAGGAACGCATTTATCTTCCTAGGGCCTGCTTAGGGGGCTCATTGGACAACGTTTCTGTGGAGTTGATTTCAACTATCTTGTGTCAGGATTTAATGTGAGACTTCTCCCCAACATCCGAGAAAACTTCCTTTATCATTCTTATGCAGATTGAGGATAAATAAGGAGGATTTCAACAGATTTCATCACTGGGGGATGCAATCTTTGTTCAAGAGGGCATGTGCCAATATAGAACAATTTTGGAAGGTCGGAATTAGCCAAAACCTTTTCAGGGTTTTTGTGGGTTTGTTGAGAGGAGTCCAGGGTTAATTTTAAAGAATTTTTCAGGCAGTATTCAGGCCAGAAATCCCCTTTTTGTCCAGCAGTATGTTTTATTACTTACCCAATAATTTGTTAAAATTGGCAACTAGAGCCAAACTCCATGTGGATCATCTTATTTATGGAAGCTGATATTTTTCGTGGATCCCTTTCATCGAGAGGTGTAGGATTGATCTAAAGATCATCCAATTTCAATAACTATTCATGGAGTTATGAATTTATTTGTGTTATAAGACAATTCGTCAAGGTCGGCCAGCAACCAAATAACCCACACATGTGCTCAACATTTTAGTATAAAAGGAGGTGACTTGAGAGTCATTTGGTCACTCACTTCACTCTTGATTTCTCTCCACTTGTTCTAGGTTTTAGTGCCAGAGAAATCTAAGAGAGGAAGCCCTAAAACGCAGAAGGTATGAAGCCCTAGATGCAGTTCTAAGCAGCAAGCCCTAACGCAATACTAAGGAGGATGATCTAGCAGCAATTCAAGGGAGGAGACCCTACTTCTATACACCGCCTAAAGGAGCCTAGCTGCAGTCCTAGGATGGAGAAATAACATGATGGAGGCCCTACTCACGCAGATCTAATCTGCCCTAACCGCAGGTCTGCCCAGCCCTAACCGCAGGTCTGTTCAAACCCTAGCCGCAGGTCTATTGAGGTGTCTTGGGTGCAAGAAAGGGCAGCATATGACGCTATATGGAGAGGCCTAAATGCAGGTCCTATGGTGTTGTTCTAGAGTGCCCTACACGCAGTCATGGGAAGGGTCATACGCTATCTCAAATGAGGCTATTCGTTTCAACAAGAAGAGGCCAATCCAGCGAGAAGATCAGGGACTGTTTTGTGGGCTAAACAGTGCACCGAGTTGCTGAAAGGAAGGCCTATTTGCTTGTTGGGAAGACTGAATTAGGAGACCTCTCTCGCAAGTCTGTTTGGGCACTGTTTTGTGGACAGAATTCTTGTATGGTGTTGGTCCTATGCTACAGGTGCACTGTGTGCTAGGCCGCAGGCCATAGCACCACAGTTAGGGTCTGCATAGGGAGGATTAAGGGCTAGTATATGCCCAAACAGCGGCGTACTAAGTGTGGAGTCTCATGAAGGTGTGCCACGGTCTTTGAGGGTTGTTTGTGGACTGTTAGATGGGTTTGTAAGGGCTGTTGCAGCATGACCAGGTGCCCTAACCAGTCACAGTATAAACAGCAGTGAAAGCAGACTTGGAACAGCAGTGCTGAAGTGTGTTGGGTCACAATGTGTGACTAGATTTGGATCCGTTTTCCTTGCAGCCTGTTGGAGCCATTTATATGACATTCCGAGGTGAGGAAAAGACATAGTAGGTGCAGATACGGCAGTGCTAGTAATGGGACAGCAGCAAGTCCATGGTGCAGCAAGGTGCAGCAATGGTACTTGGAACAGCGATGATACTTGGTGCAGCAAGTACATGGTGCAGCAATGGTTCATGGTGGAGCCATGGTACATGATGCAGTACAGTGATGGGTACAGTCATGATTGATGAAGCATGATGAAATGCAGCATAATGATGATGGGTGCAGCATGGTGCAGCACAGTGAGGTGTTGCGTGATGATGAGGAGCAGCACAACGATAGGTGCAGTGAGGCGATGGAGTCACCTTGGAGAATCAGTTGAAGCAGCGTGTCTTCAACTGAGTTCAGCTACCTCATGTATCATCTTCTTAGGGATGATCTATGCTCTTATTTAGATAAGTCAAAGTGTTGACTTCTGTTGTAAATGTACTATCTCTCTCTCTCTGTGCTGAACTCTTGAAGAACATATAAGAAGAATTGATCAAGGGTTTCCCCACATTGGGGTTTGTCCCTGGCTAGCACCACATCTTGTGTCCTCTTGTCTTGGTTTGTCTTCTGCGATTTATGTATATGTTCTATCTGCAATTTACTATTATGTTGACGTGATTGCAAATCTGGAAAAAATAATGAGTTAACTGTGAAAATGGAAATAAATTGCTCTAAACATAGAACATACCTAAAATTAACATAATTGCACCATTTTGTGGGTTTTCCGGGTGGTTGGTTTGGGGCAAATTATTTTCTGGGTTTGGATGAGTATTTTTGGGAGAAGCTACAGCAGCATTTTCAGGCGATTCTGGGCATCATAGAGGGTCATTCTCAACATTTCTAGTGCGCCAGCAGTTGCCAATTTCTGGGTCTGCGCAAAAGGATATTGGGCCAAAGTTTCCTAGCTCTTGGGGTCATTCTTCCTCTTGGGTTTGCTCCAGCTTGCTTATGCAAACCCAGGTGCACTTGTTCCTTGCTATATGTAATCCTTACAGCTCATAATTTAATAACATGGCTCAGCGTATTTGCCCAGCTTCTTGGTGTTTTTGATGGTGCATGCATGTTTATGAATTTATTTGCTATAGCCTAGTTCATGTGTCTATTATTAGCTGTAAATTTCAATTTGGAACATTACAGTATCTATGATTTTGCTTAGTACTAATCAGATTCTAAAATAACTAATGATAAATTTAAATCAATGTATACAATATTTTATTACTTCTATTTCATTGAATCATCTATATGTATGAATCAATGTATTTCATTATTCAATTTAAATTACACACCCCAACATCCCCCCTGAATTTCCCTAAATCTTGGGGGTGCTCCCACACATCCCCTTGTGCATCTCCTCATTCCCGCATCCCCTGTCCTGGAAACTTGGTTGAATATTGGAATTTTCAAGTACATCTAATTCACCCAAATAGTTTTCTTAGACCATAAATCGTTTGTTATGCATATTAAGACTAAGATGTTTCAGAATAGGCCAAGACTAGATTTTAAAACTGCCAACCCATAGACATCGTTGGAAAATACTTCCATGGGAAAAAATCATAAATGAGGTAATCTATCCAATTAGTCCATCAGCCATATACTTCGAGACCCATGCATGTAGGGCCTGCCCTCTCTTCAAGGCACAAAGAGTTGAAGTAATGAACTTTTACTGTTTTCCCTCCCGGAAAAGAGGACAATTTGGCACAGGACCCAGATCACTAGGACAGTGCCCTTGTCACGCATATAGCTAGTGCAGAGCAGATGCTAGTCCAAGGAGAGAACTTGGGCACCTAACGAGTATGGATTTATGTTTGAGACCTTAGTTTCACCAACTCAAACTCTCAGGAAAAACAGAAAATCAGAAAGATCTTTGATTGAATTTTTCACAGCTTCCCGTAGACCACATAATTGCGGCTCGAAACCTCCAGATCCAGCAAATTTCATCACCTTTTCGTTTGAATAATTTTGCTTACTGAACTACAAATCAGCCATGGCAATGGAGTTTACTCGCGCATACAAGTTTGCACAACATTATATACATAACCCCATATATTATGGCCGTGGCAGTTGATAACATTCAACAATCTGAGAGATTGTGCATAATGGGAATTATTTCTTTTGTAAATATCGGAAAAAGTGCATTCGCTAACCATATTTTTAAAAGGTGTGTGTTTGATGATTGTAGTACGTATTGGAGCCATGTTTGGCTGGAATTTTCAAGGACTGATCTGAATGGGCATACAGAATTCCCGCTGTATTAATCCATTAAGATAGTTGACATTTAGGTTATGATATTCTGAGATCTGATGGCAGGAGAGGAGAAGCAGAGTCTTAATGTGAAATTGAATCTCAGCATTATGCCACTGCAGTAAGATAGCATTGTAGACATCATATGGATAACAACGGCAAGGCAAAGAGAGCCCAAGAGACATGAGACTGAAACCACCAGTGATGTTAATGGCCTAATAAGGGAGGATGTTGTGACAATAAGACTTACAGCCCAAAGCAAGCTTTCAAATTGCCAAAAAAAATGATATCGATAATGCACTGTAAACCACATCGGTCACAGAATTGCTCTCTTGCTATGCATGTGGGAGACATAAATAAATTTATAATTTGGACGAGACGAAGACTATTCTGCTTTTGATTATTGGTATGAACACGAATTTCAGGTCTTAATAGCATCCAACTTTCACTACTCAAAGATTATACGTTGAAGTAAAATTTTGAAAGGACAGACAGACTCACAGGTAAGTCTGGTAAGAAGTTCGTAAGGTGGGGAACATCTTCCAGGACGAATCCGGCATCTCCGAGCTGAACTTTGAGATACGATTCCGCAAAACCAGGTTGGTTTTCCTTGAAACTTCTGAAGTCCGTCTTCTTCCTCCTACTGTGCAGTAGCGAAGAGTATCTGTCACCCGACAGAAATTTCGATGTCAAGTGTATTTTCGACTGGTTCAAATGTATTCTCGATCGGTCATCAAAGGACGGCCGCGATGACCGCTGGGCTACCGTTTGCTTGAATATCAGCTGAGACTGTACAAGGGAGGCCATTGTGCTTGTGTATTTCTGCAAATATTGCCAATCAGTAAGCAGCAGACATCGCCCAAAAATAAACTTGAAGGAGGTAGATTGAATAGGGAAACCAAATGGAGTTGTCTATAATGCGACTTTTTGGAGATTCCGGTGACGGAATCCGGCGGAAGAAATGAGGTTAAATCTTGATTTTTAAGCAGTTAAAATGGTTTTTTAACTGCATATTTGGATTCAGCGCCCTGAAAAACCCCTGAGAGCCATTGATTGTGCAGAAACTAGCTATCAAACATTGGATTCCAATAAATTACTGCCAGATTTTGACCGGAAAAATCCGCCGGAAAAACTTTCAAAAAGTAGCGTTATAGACTACTGCAAACCGAATTACTTTATGGAATCCTAGTGTCCTGGGTAAATATCGTCAGAGGAAACCATTTGCCCCACTTGTCCTGCTATTGGTGCGTTCAAAGCGGTTTTAGTTTGAGCACCCGACTGGACCGCGGTTTCCCCCTCCTCTATGCTTGTCTGTCATCATCACAGAGTTTGACACTTAGGCATGGTACGAGAGGTGGCGAATTTTTTTTATAAGGGGTGGATTGGTAAAGTTGAGGGCCTAACACCAACACCAATTGCCTAGTTGTTAAGCTATGATGAAAAAAAGTTCCGAACTGAGAATGCTTAATTATTAGCCCGGCACAACGGAGACAGTTGATGTTGTAACATAGTCAACGATCGACCAGGAATGTTGGGGCAACGCCACATCCGTTGGGAAATCAAAATATATTTGCTCACTATTTTATAGACTACTAGAGTCAATGGGACAAATTTTATTTTCACCATTTATTAGAGTTAATAAACTAATTTCCAAAGGTTATCTTCCATCCTATTTTAATTGCGTTTAGATTTATATAATAATTGTTTACACTTTTTCCACTTTCCACTTTTGTATGTAGCAATTTTTTTGGCATTTTTAGGTATTTTGCATTATATTAAATGAGGATTATATAGTTTATTTTTTGCTATTGGTTTATTTGAAGAGAAATTAGACCCACAACATAAGTTTAGAGTTTTGAGGTTGTTAAGATCTTGTCTAATTAGAGCATCTTGTGATTAACAACTTATAAAAATAGGTTGGTTATGCTAGACTTTGACATACATCATCATGAGAAGACAAAAAAGACTATTAATGTTGCAAACAAAAAACTAGTGAGTCAAACAACTATTGGGCAAAATCTCCAAACATCTGCGTTGCCTTGTCACTGCCCTCATCCAAGGAGAATGATATGTTGGTTGATCTCCTCGCTAGAATGGTCGGCTTGTGATCTATATTGTCAATTGCTTCCTCCAGCTCTATCAATCTAATAGAATTCTCTTATTGAGGCCTCTTGTACCTCCCTATGCCACCTACAATATTCAAATGGCATTTAACCATGTGACGGCTTTGTGCCATGATTAAGTAAGTGACGGAAGCACATGCAATGCACCAAGTATAGTGGGAATCGCAACCCCCTTTCGTGTGACCTAGCATAATATCAAGGCAAGAGGGGGAACACCCACTCCTCGGCACCCTCCTTTTTCTTTTTTTAACATCATCGGTTGTTATATTATATTTCAAAAAAGGGTGGAGAAGGTTATTCCCCTGAGGTACATAATACGATGCCAAGAAGTACAAGGAGAGTAGGAGTTACAGTTACAAAAACCTCCTTGCTCCTACCTTCTAGGCTTTGAGGTGAAATTTAAACTGAAATAAACCGTTACAAACTTAAACAAAAGGAAACAACTTTTTGCCTAACATTTTCAACCTATATTTATATGACTCATTTGCCTCACTGTTGACTATTCAGGCTGATCCTCTTCATCTCCATGCAGGGCGTTCTTCTTTTCCATCATGTATCTCAGTATCTCTATGGACTCCTCGGCATGGGCGTTGTTATCACCCCAAGAAACTCTCCTAGGTTGTAAATCAGAGATGCTCGGGAACATTACAAACTCAACAAAATGTTGGAAATGGATGAATGGAAGGTCTGATGCCTATTCAAGCCAGATAACCACTTCTACTATGCTTAACTCCAGACATGGGTGAACACCCCCAGACTACAAGGCTTTACTCCACCAATTTCTCATAGTTTAAAGAGTAGGTGAAGATGGAGAATACTAACCACACCAGCAGATGCACAGGACCCTGTGATGGCCAACTGCAACCAGTAAAGAGGTCTGCAAATCTATTTCTTAATACACAAACAAGATGACAACTCTTTGGCATTAAGTAAAAAGAAACATGCATAACACATTCAATGATACATACTAGACTTCAACACAGAGGTGGGATGACAGCCCCTCTAATGCTAAATATCAAGAGCACATGAATAAATGCATAACAAGCACAGCCGAGAACAAATAAGAAGTGGAAAGTGAGCAATTAATAGCAAAAGAAGTTTGTATTAGCTGAAAATGAAGACCAGACACTGCAAGTATCACAGTAGTTACAGTCTCTAGAAGTTGAACCTTACATCAAAACCAAAACCATCAACCCTATTACATTCTGAGTTCTGGATATATATAGAGGTTGATTACAAAAATATTTGTTATCCTATGCGTCGAGGGGTCATAGTGGACCACCAACCACATTAACTATCTAAAATGGGCCTCTGCTACGATCTACTGTTCCAATGAATGAACTTGATCTTCTCTGATATTTTGTTTTCCTTCTTGATCAGATGAATGTCCTATGAAAGAATGATCCATAACTGATAAATGATGTGATCTGCTCGAGGAACGTCCTTCTTGTTCTTCATCCATAATGTTCTTGAATGCAGTTGTTGAAGAATAACTACGTCGGGTACTGGTAGATGGCTGCCATTGTCCTTTGGAAGCACGGCTCAGTGAAAGGTGGCAAAGACTTCATGGCGGGTGTACGAGCGGGCAGATAATAGATATCAACCATTGGATCAGGAAGATAGACGACAGATATTGTTTAGTAGTGGCCATCTGAAGACGTGAGAGCGGAATGGACGAGGGCCTTTGGATCTCATATGGGTAGATCCAATGGTGATCGCAAGTCGGGAGTCCGCGGGGGGTTAATGAGCGGGAACGGGCGGGACGATAGTAAGTGGTTTTCCCCGCACCACCTACGGGAGGTGGGTGGCAAACCTAAAAACCGACGCGATCACAATAGGAGGACGACACGTGGAGGATGTGACGGGCGGCAAACCGCTTTCCCCACGGGTTAATGCGCATGCATGTTTTGGCAGCGGGATGAGCGATTACCGTTGGATCAAGCGATGGGCGATCGAACGGCTGGAAAAAAGCACATGTTTTATGAGACTGATGTGACGGGCGGAAAACCACTTTCCCCACGAGTTAATGCGCATGCATGTTTCGGCAGCGGGATGAGCGATTACCATTGGATCAAGCAATGGGCGATCGAACGGCTGGAAAAAAGCACATGTTTTATGAGACTGATGTGACAGGAAAGGGCCAGATTGTCGTATAGCACTCGTTTGCATAGGCGCGGTTATATGGGTAAAGCCTTAGCGCTGAGGGGCTAGACGGAAGAGGGGCTTACACAGGGTTTAGAGAGAAAAACAAAACTGAAGGGGTTAAGGGAGAATAAGGAAAATGAAAGGGGATTGAGGAAACGAACTAATGGGGGGCTCTTTCTAGTACAAAACACGCGACCAAGCTGCCTTTTGAGCCTCAATAGTTGAATAATATAGCAAAGCTAACACTGGCTCCTTCTGGGGATGAGATCCTCCTTGTGAGGTCTCAACAACCTGCAGATCAATGCTTTCCTGAAAAACAAATTAACAAGCTTCCTAGTGTTCCATTGGGCATGGAGTCTGATTGATCCTACTCTATAACTGATAAAACAAAATATTTACAATTTTAAGGCCAAAAGTCCTTAAGTCAAATAAATTTTGAGAAAACGCCCATTAACTGGGCCATCAAAAACTGCCTCTTCTCCCATACTTTTCAGCATGAAGGTGTTATTCCCTTGCATCTGAGAAATGATAAAAGGCCCTGTCCATAAAGCATCAAACTTCCCATGATTGCCTTTCTTGTCCTTTAATGCATCCCACTTCAAGACCAAGTCTCCAATCTGAAAATTATCTAATTTTATCCTCCTGTCAAAAACTTCCTTGATCTTTTTCTAATGTGTTGCAGCCTTTTCAACAAGTTGTTCTCTAATATGATGTACCTCTGCTAAATCTGTGATCCTCTTAGCCATTTCTTCTTCCTCACTCTGTTCTTGTTGCAGGAACTTTGCCACAGGGAGAGTAAGTTGAATTGGAAATACTGCCTCTGTGCCATACACCAACTTGAATGGAGAATTCCTTGTGGATCTCTTAATGGTCACTCTGTCAGCCCAAAGTGCATATTTGAGCTTAGAATCCCAATTTTTTTTGTTGTCTTACAACAACTTCTTAATCATCCTTATCAAACTCTTGTTGCCTTGAGGATAATATAAGGTGGAATGAACTAGTTTGATACCCATTGAATCACACATTTCCACCAATTCTTTTGCTTTGAAGGCTGCTACATTATCTATGATTAGTTTATGTGGACAACCAAATCTTGTGAAGATATTTTCAATCAAAAACTTCATGACCACATTATGATCAGCCTTCCTGGTAGGGATTGCTTCAATCCACTTAGTGAAATAATCTGTGGCTACTAATATCCACCTGTGCTGGCCACTGGAATGTGGATTGATTTCATCAATGAAATCCAAGCTCCACTGCTATTGCATGTATGGGTTTTAAGGGCAGGGACTTCAGTTGTTGCTTCCCTTCAAATCTTTGGCACCTGTCACAAGATTTAACAAATGAAAATATATCAGAAAATAAGGAGGGCCAATAATATCCAACTCTGACGATTTTGTAAGCTGTAGTCTTCCAATAATGGTGTCCTCCACACATGTTGGAATGAAACTGCCACATAACTTCTATTGATTCTTCTTTGTCCAAACACCTCAAAAGCACTCCTGATGGATCCCTCCAATAGAGCAGATTTTCATTAATGCAATATTTAGCTGCCCTAAGCTTAACAGTTCTAGCTTGACTTTGAGTAAAGCTGGGAGGGATTTCTAGCTTCAGCAAGAATTTAATTACTGCAGAATACCAATCACAAGAAGCTAGATTATCGGCCACTGACTGCTTTCTCTCTGGTTCAGCTACTTCCTCTCCTTCTGTTTGACCATTTTCTGCAATTGAGCCCATGCAATTTATGTCCATGATCTGCAATTTTCTTCAGCTAACAGTCTGGCAAGACCCTGACGTCTGACAAGTTTGGTGGGTTTCAATTCTATATTAAACTCAATCATCTTTGCAATCCATTTAGCCCTTCTTCCATCAGTATCAGGTTGTGTTAAGACATCTTTTATTGCAGCAGAGGGTACATATGCAATTACCTTAGAATGCAAAATATAAACTTTGAAAGCTTTCAAATATTTGATAAGAGCATATGCTTGTTTCTCAATAATATCATACCTCAGCTCAGCATCCCTTAATGTCTTGCTGAAAAATGCCATTGGATGCTTTGAACCTTCTTCATCTACTTGCAATAAAACTGCTGCAAGGGTGTCTTCCGAGGCAAATGAAAATATATGGAACTCCTTGCTATAATTAGGACTAACTAGAGTAGTAGCTTCCATAATGGCTTTCTTAATGGAATCAAATGATTTTCTTGCTGCTTCTTTCCATTTGATCTCTGACCCCTTTTTCAACATGGAGGTAATATGCTTCACAAGTTCTGCAAAATTCGGTATAAACCTCCTCACAAAATTGATCTTGCCCAGAAAGGATTGGATATCCTTCTTTGATCTCAGGACAGACAAAGTCTATATTGCTTTTACTCTTTCTGGGTCAATTCGGACACCTACAGCAGACACAGCATGTCCTAACAGCTTGCCTTCTTCTAAAGCAAATTGTGACTTTTTTGGATTTACTGAAATCCCAAACCTTCTACACTTAAAAATACTTTCTTCAAATGTTGCAAATGGTCCTGATGGTTGCTGGAGTATACTGTTATATCATCAAGGTAGATAAGGAAAAATTTGTCCTTCTCTCCCACAAATGCTATATCCATAGCTCTCTGAAAGGTGGCTCCAGCATTCATCAGTCCAAAAGGCATCTTGGCATACATAAAAGTGCCCCAAGGAGTGGTGAATGCAGTCTTCTCTTGGTCATCTAGATGTACAACAATCTGATCAAAGCCTGAAAACCCATCTAGGAAAGACATCACTTTGGCTCCTAAGACCTTTTGCAGCAAATGCTCCATCTTGGGTAGAGGATAGTTGTCTTTTTTTGAGCATTTGTTTAAATTTCTGAAATCAACACAAAGTCTAATTTCTCCACTTTTCTTCCTCGCCACTACTAGGTTGGCTACCCACTTAGAATATCTGAGAGGAACTATGATTTTGGCAGCCAGCAATTTTTTTTATTTCTTTTTCAATTAGAGGGAGGAGCATAGGATTTATTGGTCTCAGCTTCTATTTGAAAGGTACGGTGTCTTTCTCTAAAGGGATTTTATGCTGGATGATTTTCTTGTCATAAGTTTTTAGTTGCTATACTCCTAAGCAAACACATCAACAAATTGCTTCATTAAATTGCAGTATTCTGAACTTTGGTCAGCAGACAGGTGAGTGGACAGATTTATGTATCTAGGCTAACCTGGACTCCCTATTTCATGCTTACATACTGCAAATTGGTCTTCTTTTTGTGCAGCCTTGTAAGGCACATTATTCTGGTCAAACAGTCCTTCTAGAGGAATTAAACCCTTAGGTATATGATTGTTGGGTAGTTGGACTATACTACCTTTGCCAATTTTATTTCTAAGCTTTGATTGGGGGCTTTCTAGCAAGGCTTCATTCTCTTGGTCAATTTGCATTTCGGAAAATTCATCAATGACTTGCAAGAATCTTTTCACTTCATCACCGTCTTCAAAACTTTCCAACGCAAGACATTATTAGGCAAGGATGGTCTATACTTCATTTAAACTTCATAAACTAGTTTGGGAGGCATGGGAGGGATAAACATGCTAGCAGACACAGCAAGGGAATTAGCAAGCTGATTTTTGGCTCTAGGAATATATGAGATATAAAAACTATCAAAAGAATCTTTGAGTCTCCATACTTCATCTCTGTATGCTTTCAGCCTTGGATACTTTGCTTGAAATGTTTTGTTTACTTGTTGAATGATCAGATCAGCATCTCCAAACACCTTTATGTTCTTGACTCCTCTGTCTTTAGCTGCATTCAGGCCTAATATCAGAGCGTCATACTCTGCTATATTGTTGGTGACTTGAAATGCCAGCTTAAAAGACAGCTGCGTGCTCTCTTGTTGTGGAGATATCAGCACCACCCCTGCTCCTGCAATCTCCCTGGAACATGCTCCATTAAATAACATCTCCCAAACTTGACTTCCTTGTTCTTCCTCGGCCTGAGCTATTTGTTTCCTGAGCTACATTGAGGCCTTCTGAGATTCTTCTATTTGGAATATGCAAGCTCCAAAATCAGTGTCCACTGCATAAATAGGATGATTAGAAGGATTCTTTTCATCACTGATGATATATGCCAGTTGTGCTTCTCTATATAATCTCCTGCTTTCTCCTCCAAAGACTGGGACAGTGGCATAAGATAAATCATTTTGTAATGTCCCACCTAGTCTCTTAATCCATCCTCTGGACAATAGCATGCCAAACTTGGGAGGGACATCTGCTACCACAATGTCCATTACCATGCTCTTCATGGGCAGTTGAGTTAGGGTAAAGGCTAGGTCTTTGATTAGCCATAGGCATCTCACTTTCCTTGAATCAAAAGAGAATAGATCATGGTATGGTCTAGTGATATCAAGGCCCAACTCTTCCATGACAACCATTGGCATCAGATTGTGGCTAGCCCCTGTGTCTAGCAGGCAATTGTGGAGGATTTTGTCATGAATGGTCAAAGATACATAAAAAGATGGAGAATTATCATCAGCAGGTTCAGTCATTGGGCTAAGCACAACTGTAGGTTTGTCATCTTGCAAATTGACAGAGTCAGTGGAGGTTTGTGTGGCTTTCAGTTCAAGAGCTTCAAGGATAGGCTTTCTAAATACTTCACTCTTTACAAGTTCTAATAGAGGCACATATATTTTCAACTTCTGCACTTCTGCTTCAAAGCTGAAAGGGGAAGGGGACTTGTCAAGACCTCTTACATCTTGAGCTGGAGCTTTGAGGATGACTGGGTCAGCCGCTGGTCTCTTCTGTTTAAGATTCTGTGACTCTGTTTGGACAACAACTCTTTGGGCAGGATTCTCCTTGACATTATTTGCATTTGACCTCAGATTATATCTTTGTTGTTCACCAGTCTGCAGAACAACCTCTCTGTCCCATTCTTGACTAGTTTGGTCCTGTATTAATGCTTCTTCGTATTCAGCTATTGTCAAGAAGGCAGCACTGCCTTTATCTTCCATGCAGTGAATTTCATCCTCATCTTCAATCTGTTCTTCCTCCATGACTACATTCTGAAAAGGAGCTTTAACTTTGTGTTCTTCACTTGGTTCTTTACCCCTCTGAATGATTTGTAATTGTTCATTTGCTCTTCTGCATGGATTTTCATTTCTGGGAGCAAATGTGCTTTGTTGCCTTGTTTTTCCTGAGTTCTGCTCAATCTTTAGCTTAGATATCTCAGTAGCCAATGACTCTACCATTCTAGTCATTTTATCTAATTTAGGCTCTGATAATGAAGCAGAGGAAGAAGAAGCCTCACCTCTCTGCCTTCTTCTGTCAGTATGACTTTTAAGCTTTTATGCAGCTATAATATTAGATTCTACTTCTAGAGCTGCATCTTGCATATCAGCGAAAGTAACACATCTTCTTTCTCTCAACAATACGCAGAAATCAGAGTCAAAAGCATTGGCATAAGTGAGTTTGGCAGATGTGGGGGTTGGCTTTACTTCAGCTGGTATCTTACTGTACATTCTATTAAATCTTTTATTGAAATCAAGCAAAGATTCCCCATTTTCTCTCTTCAGGTTACCAAACTCAGTATGGTAATACAGCAAGTCCTTTTTATCTCCCCAGTGCTTTAAAAATGCATCATCTAAGACTTCAATATCAGCAATAGATCTAGGGGTTAATTCTTTGAACCATTTTCTAGCCTCTCCATCAAGGCTCTGGACAAAAACTCTCATCCACACATCATTTTCACTGATGTCTAAGTTATCAGCATAACTGTAAAAAGCCTCAAGGTTTTCTTCAATAGTTACCCCATCTATACCAGTAAATTTCAGCATATATTTTTGATATTCTCCTGCAGGCATGGCATTTAAAGGAACAGGCAAGACCAAGGGTCCATACCTAGCAGCAACAATTCTTTCCATTTTTGTGGGCGCTTGTTGGCCTGCCATGACTGGGGTTTGCGGAGGGCTATTGGTAGATTGAATAGTAGGAAACAATGAAATGGATGGCAGAGACAAGGGAATTTTATGGATTGTATGGGAAGCTATCTTTGGACTGAGATCCAAAGGGGAACTAAATGTACAAGGAGCTGTATGAATCTTTGAAGGAATTTTTCCACCACAAATACTAGGCTTTATAACTTCAAATGATACATTTTCAACTATAGCCTCCTCTTGCAGTGATAGATAATATTTCTTAGGCTTACCTGATCCTGATGCCCCTTTCTGTGAAATTTTCTTCGCTTTGACAATCTTCTCAGGGTCAGGCACCGGTTCAGTTGGTGATTTCTGAGGATTTCTTTGGGTATGCCTCACAAACTGAGCCAGAACTGGAACGTGGAGTCGCCAGAGGTTGGTCTTCCTCCAGTGGAGTCACCAAATAGATGATTACAACCAGAAATGTGCCCAGACTTTGTCTATCATCAAAATTTGGAACTGTGTCATTTTCCCAGGGAAGTTGAGCTTCAATCTCCTCTCCTCGGCAACGGCACCAATTAATGTTATCAGCCCAAGAAACTCTCCTAGGTTGTAAATCAGAGATGCTCGGGAACATTACAAACTCAACAAAATGTTGGAAATGGATGAATGGAAGGTCAGATGCATATTCAAGTCAGATAACCACTTCTACTATGCTTAACTCCAGACATGGGTGAATACCCCCAGACTACAAGGCTTTAAACCACCAATTTCTCACAGTTTAAAGAGTAGGTGAAGATGGAGAATCTTGACCACACCAGCAGATGCACAGGACCTTGTGATGGCCGACTACAACCAGTAAAGAGGTGTGCAAATCTATTTCTTAATACACAGACAGGATGACAGCTCTCTGGCATTAAGTAAAAAGAAACCTGCATAACACATTCAATGATACATACTAGACTTCAACACAGAGGTGGGATGACAACCCCTCTAATGCTAAATATCAAGAGCACATGAATAAATGCATAACAGGCACAACCCAGAACAAAGAAGAAGTGGAAAGTGAGGAATTAACAACAAAAGAAGCTTGTATTAGCTAAAAATGAAGACCAGGCACTGCAAGTATCACAGTAGTTACAGTCTCTAGAAGTTGAACCTTACATCAAAACCAAAACCATCAACCTTATTACATTATGAGTTATGGATATATATAGAGGTTGATTACAAAAATATATGCTATCCTATACATGGAGGGGTCATAGTGGACCACCAACTACATTAACTATCTAAAATGGGCCTCTGCTACGATTTGTTGTTCCAATGTCTGAACTTGATCTTCTCTGATATTTTGTTGTCCTTCTTGATCAGATGAATTTCCTACGAAATAATGATCCATAACTGATATATGTTGTGATATGCTCGAGGAACGTCCTTCTTGTTCTTTGGCCATAATGTTCTTGAATGATGCAGTTGTTGAAGAATAACTACGTCGGGTACTGGTAGATGGCCGCCATTGTCCTTTGGAAGCACGGCTCAATCAAAGGTGGCGAAGACTTCATGGCGGGTGTATGAGCAGGTGGATAATAGATATCAACTGTTGGATCGGGAAGATAGACGACATAGATTGATTAGCAGTGGCCATCGGGAGACGTGAGAGCAAGATGGACAAGGGCCTTTGGATCTCATGGGCAGATCCAACGGTGATTGCGGGTCGAGAGTCCGCGGGGGGTTAATGAGCAGGAATGGGCGGGACGGTAGTAAGTGGTTTTCCTAGCATCGCCTACGGGAGGTGGGTGGCAAACCTGCAAACCCCCGCGATCACAATAGGAGGATGACACGTGGAGGATGTGACGGGCGGAAAACCACTTTCCCCACGGGTTAATGCGCGTGCAGGTTTCGGTAGCGGGACGAGTGATTACCGTTGGATCGGGTGATGGGCGATCGGACGGCTGGAAAAAAGCACCTGTTTTATGAGACTGATGTGACGGGAAAACGACGGATTGTCATATAGCACTTGTTTGCATAGGCGCGGTTATATGGGTAAAGCCTTAGCGCTGAGGGGCTAGACAGAAGAGGGGCTTACACAGGGTTTAGAGAGAAAAATAAAGCTGAAGGGGTTAATGGAGAATAAGGAAAATGAAAGGGGATTGGGGAAACGAACCGATGTTGTCCTCTTTCCAGCACAAAATACACAGCCAAGCTGCCTTTTGAGCCTCAACAGTTGAATAATATAACAAAGATAACAGGCGCATCTGTTTGAAAGTAGTCTGAACTGTTCATGTAAAGATGAAATCCTATGCAGGAACAGATTTATCTCAGCCTCGTATTTTTCTTTTATAAGCCTACTTTGATTTTCAATCTTTGCCTCCATGATCATCTGCTGACTGTCCATCTTGCTGTCCAAAATTCTTTGTTGGGCTCTTAGCTATTCGAGCTCTTCTTGTGATCTGCGACGGCTGCGATCTGCGATGTGGCTTGCGATCTACGACAGTTGCGATCTGCGACGGCTGTGATCTGCGATGTGGCTTGCGATCTACGATCTACGATGGATGTGATCTGTGACTTCTTGGCTTGCGATCTACAATGTATGTGATGACAGGTTATGTCTTATTGTAATGCAGCAGCAAGTCCACATACAATCATTGCAATCGTGGGGAGTGTAATTGCCATAATGCATAATGATGGGTGACATGAGAGTTATCTGGTCCTAGACTTGACAGAGACAAGCCGTCTAAGATACAGGAAGGGCGGGCCGCAGGGAGCTCACAGGCAAGCAGGCATGGCGTGAAATCGAAAAGGCGGAGCAGGGGACAGAAAGGATGCGAATAGGGTTGAGAAAAGGGGCATAGATAGAGTTCAAGATGGAGATTGAAGAGCGTGGGGGGAGAACAGAAGAGATATAAGGAGAATCGGGAGAGCAATTCGAAAGCGCAAAGAAGGGATGGCTAGGAGGTAGAAGGGCAGTCAGTCCACTAACGAGAGGTGAGGAAGTGATGATTCCAAAGAACTGCCAGATCCCTATGCGGATCTTAATTACAGGCGAAATGAGGACAATCTTAGACCAAACTATCATATTGGATGAGCTGAGGTGTTGATCGGATCTCGAAGGTCTCTTCATCATGGTATATGTTGAAATGATTCCACGCCATTGCAAATAAGGGAGCCCAATGGTCTGGCATAGGCTTTGTGGGCTTGACTGTTAGCAATTTTATTGAGTGATCACAAAACATGATAATAATGCACATCTTTTATGGTGTGTCCTAAGATTTGCCACTGTTTGATAATCTGCTGAAGGAGAGCATTGGGAAGATCCCTGTTCTAGACCATTGCACTGACGACTATCACTAAGTCTCCCAATATCGTGACTGTGTCTATACCAAGCTTCCCAAATTGGATAAGACCTTGGTAAGGGGCCAGGGCTTCTGCTCTGTTATTTGAAGTGTGGCCAAGATCTCACTCGTATGAGAGTATTTTATCCCCATTAGCATTAAAAATAGCTCCTCCTGCCCCTGTTACCCCGGGATTCGACCTTGAGGCCCCATCGAAATAGAGATAATGCCTATTGCTGTTTTTCAGCCAACCTGCAAATTCTTCCTCTTTTAGCCTAATCTTCTAGTTAGGAGAAACATTGTTGTTTCTGTTGCTAGTAGCGTGCCCTTCTGATTGCTGGTGTTTTGGTCTAACAGGTCTCCAATGAAAATGCGTTCTTTTATGCTGAGTTCACTAACATTTACACTTCTCGGATTCTTACCTAAGATGATCTCAAGGGCAAGACTCCTTACCTTGGTACAAAGACTTCTAACAGTCAAATACTTATCCTTAAAAACATTCTGATTTCGTGCCAGCCAAATATTCCATAGCATGTTGTGGGAAAGAATATCCCAGACTCTCTTCACTGTGTTATTTTTCCTGTTCTGCCAGGGGTAGTTTTTTTTCCATTTCTAAAGAATTTCTCCTATGGTGTTTTGGGTGTTCCATGGGATTTGATTGTTATGAGATAAATTCCTCCAACAGTCGATGGAAAAAGGGCATTCAATAAAGAGATGATGCATTGATTCTTCAGCAGCTAAGCAGTTAGGACATCAAGAGGGGCCATTGATTCCCCTCTTTAGCAAATTTTCGACTGTGAGGACTTTCCCTTTGTGGAGGGTCCAGAGAAAAAACTTAATTTTTTTAATTGCCTCGGACTTCCAAACCACCTTCCAGTGGTTCCAACTTGGCATTGGGAAGCTGATGTTGCAAATGTAATGGTGAGCAGCTTGGATGGTGTAAGAGGATCTGGATGGGTCCCAACAAAACCCATCAAGATCGTTCTTTTTGACAGGGGCTATATTGTGCAAATGGGATTGAAGGGCAGAAAGACTTGCATTAAGGCCATTGGGTATGGCTGGGAAGGCCCAACCTAACCAAAGAAGGGTGTGAGTATCCCATTGGGAGATTTGGTCCAGGAACTGTATGCCTATTCTTTCAAAAAAGGAGAGGATAGGGTGGACTCCCCCATGTCTGTTTATTGGCTGCTGACCCATGATTTTGTCAGCTCCAATATTGATGCTTGCACCTCCCTTGGGGATTTTAGAAGTATTTTGAGCAATTAGTGGAATTGCTCTCTTGCATAAACGCCAAATTTTGGAGGAGTCTATATTGGGAATATCTCGATCAAGAAGCTATTGTCTAGGAAAATTAAGATATTTAATTTCCAGAACTTTTTTCCACCATGCTAGGGGTCTTAATGAGTCTCCACACAATTTTGCCTCCAAAGGCTAAATTGAGAAATTTAGGAGATCTAATTCCAAGACCTCCTCTATCTTGGGGCTGGATCACCTGCTTCCAATTAATCAAGTTGAATTTCTTTTTATCATTCCCCCCCCCCCCCCCTACATAGGAATTGGCCGAAGGACGATTTCCATTTTTATGTGGAAGGAGGCTGGAGCTTGAAGAAGAGAAAAATGATATAGGGGGAGAGAAGATATACCTGACTTGAGAAGAATGAGGCAACCAGCTAGGTTGAGCCAAATGGATCCCCACTGCTGTACTTTTCTTTTCATTTTGTCGAGTACTGTGTCCCAAACTTCTGCTCTCAAAGGTCCATCACTTACAGGCATGCCCAAGTAAGAGAAGTGAGTCCAATCATACTTGCACGTGACTCCAAAGATGTTGGCGATATTGTGGAGCACCTGTATTGTTGTGTTCCATCCATATATGCAGCTTTTAAAATTATTTACCATTCCGCCAGAGTAGCTCATGTATTTGTCAAGGAGAGTTTTGAAGTGCTTGGCTATTGTAGTGGAGGCCCCTCCAATCAGCAAGGTGTCATCGACAAATTGTGAATGATTTATGTTCTTGACAACTTTCCCAAATTTTATTCCTGTGATTAAGCCAACCCTCCGGTTGAAGTCCAATGCCCTGATGAAGGATTCAGCCATTAGAATGAAGAGATAAGGAGAGAGAGGGCAACCTTGTCAAAGGCCTCTGGAGGATTGGAAAGCTTCTCCAGGTCTACCATTTACAAGAGGGGAGATCCATGGCCCTGAAATGTAGGCTTGAATGAGGTTGAGAAAGCGGTCATCAAATCCCATCTTCTTCAAAGCTACCAAGAGGAAGGAGTGTCTCACTCTGTCAAATGCATTTTCCAGATCAAGCTTGAGAATAAACCCTTTCTCGTTTCTGGTTTGACTCGAGTGGATGGCTTCTTGCACAAGTAAAATGGAATCAGTTATCTGTTTGTTGGCTAAGAATCCCCCTTGATTTTCGGAAATGAGGGAAGGGAGCAAAGGCTTTAGGCAAGTAGCAATGATTTTTGTCAATATTTTATAGGAGGAGTTATAGAGTGATATGGGCCTGAAACAAGCAAAGGAAGATGGTTTGTTTTCTTTGGGGATGAGTGCTAGATGAGTGGCATTGATATATCCTCCTATTTTGCCTTATCGTTGGATCCAATTGAACATTTTTGTCAAGTCCTTTTTAATAATTCCCCAGAATGCTCGATAAAAGCAAATGGGAAAGCCATCTGGTCCCGGGGCTTTATCAGGTTGAAGAGTCCAGATAGATCTCCTGATTTCCTCCTCATCTATCTCCTTGGTTAAAATGTCATTCATTTCCCTGCTTATCCCTGTTGGAAGATGCTGCAATAAATCTGTATAATCCTCTGCTTCCTTTGTTTCAGTTAGCAGGTCTCGATAGTGATCTGTAGCAGCTCTTCGAATGGCTTCCTGAGTGCTTTGTCTATCACCTTCAGCATCTAGGATGGAGCTTACATTATTCCTTATCTTTTTGCCTATCGTTTTCTTGTGAAAAAAGGCTGAGTTCTTGTCTCCCCCTTGTAACCATAATTGTCTCGACTTGAGCCTCCATTTTGTTTCCTCTTCTTTGTTAACTCAGTATAGCTATAAGTAGAGTTCATTCTCCTGCTATTTGTTCTCTTGGGAAAGGCGATTTTCCTCTATTTCTCTTTGAATACTCTCCAGATTGTTCTTAATTTCTTTTTCTACCTTCTCTGGTTCTTGATACTTTGTTTTAGCCCATTCTTTTATGGCTTGTTTTGTTTTTCGTAATTTTGTTTCCCAAATGAAACCGGGAGAGCCTTCCATGTGTTGGATCCAAGAGTTGTAAACAATTCCTGCAACTGTTGGTATATCATTCCAGAGAGAACTGTATCTGAATGGGATGGGCCCAAGGGGCCTATGATTTTCCAGCGTTAGAGTTATTGGGAAGTGGTCAGAGGCAGAGCACGTTAGGATGTTAGCATATCTGACGAAGAAAGCAAAGAGAAGTGTAGTATTGATGAGAATTATGTCTAACCGCTCCATGATGTTACCAGCACCCATCTTGCAGTTGTTCCAGGTGTATCTACGGTTTTTTGGAGGAACATCCATAAGATCATGCTCCTGCATGATATTTTCCAACTGCGTGGAGGATTAAATTAAAGTCACCTCCTAGAATAATGTTAGTGTTCTCTTCTGCATCCAAACTGTCTTTTAGATCATGCCAACAACTATCCTTATCTCTGTTGTGGTTCGGCACATAGATGTTATAGATGATAATGGCTTGCTGATCTGCTTTATTTTCCAGAGTTGTTTTGATCTAGTGTTGATTTATTGCTTCTGAAATACAGTTCCAGATATCTTGATTCCAAATTGTTACTATTCCTCCTGAGGCTCCTCTTGCCTCACTAATGCTTCCTCTATATTGTCTCTGCTGCTCAATGACTTTACTCATTTCCTTGTGGTTTTGTTTTGTTTCTTGTAACATAATAATTCTTGGCTTCTCATAAATGATAAGATCCCTTAGGTCTGCTACCTTAGAGGGGTGCCCAAGTCCCCTGATGTTCCAAGATAATATTTTCATCATTGGATATGCGGTGTACGGGGAGGTGCTCGCCCCCCTTGGTCCTTGTTGATTTCTTCTTTTTCATGTTTTCCCAGGATATAAGTTTCTATGGGTGTCTGTGTTCCCATTGCTATGTCCTTTTGTGTGTTCTCATCCCTATGCTGCTTGGCAGATTTCCTGCCTGGGCCAGGTTTCTTGGAGGGTTCACTAGAACCCTCGTGATCTTTAGATGAGCTTCTAGTAATTGTATTGAGGGGAGGATCAAGGAGAGGCTGAGAGGAAATAATAAGAGGCAATGAGGATTCGATAATGTCATGGCGTTGGCTTTCAGGGAGAGGGGGCTCCTGGGGATCAGGGGGGGAGAGGACAAAGAAGGGGTTAGATGAGGGAAGGGTCTGGGGACGGGAGAGGGGAGGTGGCTTAGAGGGAGCAGGGGAGGAAGGGGTGGGATCGGCTGCAGAAGAGGTCGAAGGGCTTGAATCAAGGGGAGCTTTTACTGAAGAGACAATTTTCTTTTTTTTGACCATTTCCCATTGTTCTTCTTGTGATCCATTTTCTACATCAATAAGCTTAGTGCATCTATTGGCAAAGTGGCCATATTCGTGACATAACTTACACATAAAGGGGATTTGCTCGTAATCCAGTTGCTGTATGTGGCTCCAGTCATCCACTTTAAGCTTGATGGCTTCCGGGAGGCCTTTGCCGAGGTCCACTTTAACGCAGATCCGCGCACAGGCTTGCATATTTTCTTTTGGTTCATTGCAATCAATATATTTGCCCACTGCATTCCCAATAGCGTGAACCGATTCATCTCCCCAGCAATGAAGAGGGAGGTGAGGGAGCCAGACCCAAACCGGGACAACACTAGGAACATCCAGCTCTGGATCGAAATCTGGGGTCCATTTGTTGAGATACAGGCCCCTCGAGTCCATGAAATAGGGCCCATTTATGAAAATTTAATCCTTATCTTCTTTAGTTTCAAAGTGGAAGGTGAAGTACCCTTTCCCGCAGAATCTAATGGAGATTTTCCCTTGTATTTTGTCGGACCAGTTCCTTTCAACCCATCTTTGAACAGTTTTTGGAGATGGCCAGAGGCTTGTGAATTGACCTATAAGTCCTCTTTCTTCCATGGATAGGGCAGCCATGCGTGGGAGAACTGGGGGCAGGCTGACCTCCTGAAGAACATCCAGCTTTTTGATAAATTTCGAGGCTGCTGGTTGGGGGCGTTGTGGGGGCAATGATTTAATCAGTGTTGAAAAAGCCTGCTAAGGATCGATCCCCTCTGGTGGAGCTTTCGGAGGGGCCATGGAAGGGGCCGAAGCTCAGTCTCCTGCGCTGTGATCACCTAGGCCTCGTGCGGCTGCAGCTCGGGCTGCGCAGAAACCCTCGTCCTATTGGGATTTGATACTCCTCGATACCCTCCTTGAGGAACCTTTAGCATATAAATTTTGTGCGTGACATGGAGAGATAATTTGAAGTTGAGGCTCACATGGTGGTGTCAAAGTGGCAAACTTTGTGTACATATTAAGAGGTTACTAGTTGAATTATAAGCTAAATATCACTTAGTATTATCATGTCCACCATCATTACCATCTTACTTAGTCTACCTTTTATTTATATAACTAGAAGGGAAGGCATAAGTACAAGTACATGTATCATAGAGAAAAAGACCAAACCCATCACAATAAGGAAGTTAGGAGAAAAAGTATTAGTAAAGACATAGGTAACAACAATATTTGAAGCATCTAAGCCATAAGTGTTGGGTGCAACGGCTAAGGCTAGCAAGGTAAAGCAAAGCTAGCATAAAAGAAAGGAAATACAATTGTTTGCATGCAAGGAAAAGATAAAGCATGAAGAATTGTTTTACATGAAAATAATAACAGTGTTTGGAAGGATGCTTTTCTATAGCTAATGAAAACCAACCAAAGATTGGCAAGCTCAAGTTCTTTACACTTTTGCAATGCACTCTAAATCTTGTTGTTGTTGCAGAGTAGCATGCCTTTTTTCTTCTCCAAGTGGTGTGGTTTACACTTCCTTGTAAAAGAGGGTGATTCACGAGTACTCTTGTTTAAGTTTACCTAATAATTGTTTCACCAATTGTGGTGCTAGTTTCATATCTTCCAAATGAACAACAACCACTTTAAGAGATGATACCAACACCAATTACAAGATCCCACCCTCACCATCTCAGTAGAGCCTATGTACACTCAATTAACTTAAAACCATACATACCTTATTTGGATGGCTACTCGAAACCTTGAATTCCAATTTAGGAAGCTCTCATCCAAACACTTGAAGATCTCCTTTCTTCACCTCTACATATTTAAAGGTAATTTGACAATTTATCTTACTTAAAAATCAATACAATGAAGTCGTTTTCTATGCTTTGGTTTCAAATGGGTGTTGTGCATTACAATGTTTTCAATGATCGATTGTATAATGTCCAAGGAATGGGATGATGGATCATTCCATGGATCCTACATTAGTGGTGAGCTTGAATAGTGATTATGGATCTCCAACTTTGTCTTCAACACAAGACCCTATCATATTTCCTATACCAAAACACTATGTGTGCTTTTGACAACAATACTACCAACAACTGCAATGAAAGCATGGAATTCTTCAAATTGATCAAGAGCTTACCTTTGTCGATATAATGAAGGGAATCATATAAAGCTTAACCTCTCATGAAATTATATTTTGTAAGAGATTTGTCCCTCTCATAAAAATGGGGAAGATTGGAATATTAGCAAGGAACTATGAAGAAATTGGAGCTAATTGTAGCGTTGTGAATCTAGATGTAATGTCCCCATTATTGTGAGCACCAAGACACATTTTCCACTGCCCTAATAATCTCTCTATGCTAGCAAGAAGGGAAATTTTCCTAAGGGGAGTTGAGAAGTTTTGTATTTTGGTATTTTTGTAGTTATGGTAAAAAGGTGGAAAAAAGGTAAAAGGTGGCGAATAGGTCTCAATAGTAAAATAAAAAGAAACTCTAGAAGTTGGGAGAAAACACAATGAAGAATAATAAAAGGAGGAAGGAGCTCATTTGTTAATCATCCTAACTTATCATTTCTTATTGCTATTGAAGTGGAGCTCAAGCGAATTTTAGACCGATTGTTTCAAGCAAGATCCTCACCCTAGTTTCAATGGATTTCATAGCCACCCTAGCTATTCTACCCAATTTCAGTGGATTCCTTTGCCACCATAGTTGGTCTTCTATTTTCCAGATTTATTACTAATCTTCTTGCAAGGGATCTAGAGTTAATTCATTTGTTGCAGGAAGAGTTTACTTGCCAAGGGGAGTGAGTTCTTGTGAAGTCTGAGTTATTTTCCTGAGAGGGTTGAATTGATAAAGAGGCCAAATTCACCTACATAGGTTGAAATTCTTCTTGTGGAAGGGCCAAATTCACTGAGAATTGTGAGGCCGAATTTCTTTCCACAAAGGGGTTGAGTTGTTATCTATCTAAGAAGGGGCTAAATGCTATAACTTGGAAGAGGTCGAGTCCATTGTTTCTAGATGTTCAAGTTCATCTTTTCCCTAAGGCCAAGTTATTTTGTAGAAACCAAATTAATTAGGTCGAGTTGCTTGTGTAGAGGTTGATTTCCCTTATTGTTGGGACCGAGTTAATATAATCTCAAGGAGTTCAAGTTCTTGTTTGTGCAGGCCGAATTTCTCATCACCCAAGGTCCGAGTTTTGAAGTGGGGGTCGAATTCTAGAGGTCTGATTTTGTTTAGGGTCGAGTTGTTATTTCTTGGAGGTCAAAGTGTATCCAAATCAGGGGGCGAGTTGCTTGTAGTTGTGGAGGGTGTTATCATTCTCAGAAAGGTCAAGTTGGCATTGCCATCTGCCAAAAGTATTCTCCATGTTCATCACAAGTATTTTAAGAGAAATTGTTCCATTGATTCTTTGAAAACGACTTTCAGATTAATCACATCATCAATATTTGTTGGTTGACATTTTGAACCCTCTAATGTGGTTCATCCTTAGGCCCAAAATGAAAAAACCACCAATCTAACCTTAGGATTAAATATCAGAGATGCATCTTGTTCCATAATTAGTCATTAAAAAATATAAATTAATTTAATCAATATAAAAACGCTAAGTGAGATTTTAGGTCAACATTTAATAAAATATTAAAAATATTTAGTCAATATATTTATTTTAATAATTTAATAAAATATAAATAATTTGGGTCAATAAATAAAAAATACTATAAAAGGTTAACATAAATATGGATATGAAATTAAAAAAAATAGAAAAATGGGAAAATAAATAATAAAAAAAAGGAAAATAAATAAATTGACCAAATTAATGAATAGGTAATTAATATGTTTATAGTATAAATTAATGTGTATATATATATATATATGATTTTTATTATTACATTAGTAAAAGTATTAATAATATATCATAACTTATTTAAATTCTAATAGACAAAAAAATAAAAATAAAAAATAAATAAGATTAATATAAATTAGAAGGGTAGGAAGGGGAGAGATTCTCTTTAATCCTAGTGGAATAATAGTGGATAAATATGCATGGGACTTAGCATCAAGGCCAATAATCAAGCAAAAGTTTATAGTTTGTATATGGGACTCCTTCTAGCCAAGAAGAGGGAAGTTAAAAACATCGCAATTATCGTATTTGATTATTAGAAAATTAAGAAATTCTTCCTTTGCACAAGATAATCACCTAAGCCATACTCTCCTTCGTGTTCAAAGCATTCTTTCTACCTTTGAAAGCTCACAAGCCTAGGAGATTCTTCGAAACCTTAATACAGAGGCAGACTTGATATAAAAAAAAACATGTAGATTTCCTAAAGGATCTTTGGAAATAAATGAAGTCTCTAGTCTTCACCCTATTCCATAACCCTTCTCTGTGATTGGCCTCTTCATGTGCCCCTCCCATATACCTCCTTATCCTTGGCACACATAGAATATTTCTTATGATCTCGTCATTTCTTTTCACTCCCTAATTGTCCGTAGCATGAGATCTCTTAGTCCTTCTTTGCACATCGGTGTGATGACACACCTCCCCGCTCTCTTGTTGGACGACCTCCATTATCCCCTTTGCGTGATGCCAATATATATATATCTATATATTCAAAATAAAAAGTAAGAAAACTAAAAAAAGTATTGGGAAAATATTTTTTAATTATTTTAAGTCAAATTAAAAAGTAATAAAACAAATAAACAAAAAATTACTAATTATTTTTTTATTTAATTTTTATCATCTTAAATTGAAACTATTAGTTATGATATTGTAACACAACCTAAGTTTATATTTAATTTTATAAAAATTAAATTTGTGATTTTAAAAAAGATTATATAATTTTTTAATTGTAATGTACTATTAATGTAAATCTTGGATTATTTAATTTTATTGGAGTTAGTTTTAATGTAATTTTATATAAAAATTGAAATATGTTACTTTTAAAAAGATTGATATGTGAATTTAGGATAGCTATGTAGTGTAATTAATAGAGTTATTTTAGAATTTATATCACACTTAATAGTGGTCTTTTATATATTTTTATGAATTGAAAATTTTTAAAATAATGTTTTATACATAATTTAAAAAATTAAAATAAGTATATATTAAATTTTAAAATGCAGTGAAAATTTCATTGTAGTTGAAAGAAATCTCTAAAGTTTATTGAATATAATAAAGTTATAAATACCATAAAATTATTTAAAATGGAAAGTATATAAAAGAAATCTAATGAATTTTTTACTATATATTAATAAATAAGCTAAAATTATGACAAAGAAATAAATTTATATAATGCATCCCACATTCTTTAAAAGTGGTTTAAGTATGCATATAATGTTTGTACATGCCTAGTTCAATTTCCAACCAAACCAATCGATAAAAAGTTCAAGATAATAAAGCTTTTGGGCTGAGTGATTTATTTGGGAGTGTTTAACTTTGCGAGTCATTCCAACCTAATTAATATTTCGCAAACAAAAATTAAAGAAAATAATAATATCTTAAAAAAGATTATTTTAATTTTATATAAATTTAATTACAACTTAACATTATATTGAACATTTTTTTTTCTAAGTAAAGGCTAATTTTATTAAGACAAAATGAAAAATAAAGTTACAAAGAGGCAGAGGCCTCAGACAGGAGCATATGAATGCTTTAAGGAGAACTGAGCCGTCCCAAACTTGGGAAAAGACCATTACAATGATGCATAAACCAACCATAGAAGCCCGACATAGATTGATAAACCATGGAGCAGAATTAGGGTAAACCCTTTGAAACATAAAAAAAACCAAGCCTATAAATAGCAAAGTTGTACATGTCAGCCGGGAGACCATAAACTATTGAGCCAAAAAGACATAATCCAGATTGCCGAACCACCTGAGCAGAACCAGAATCTTAAACTTCCAAGTCACAAAGACATGGAACCAATTTGTCGGACCGCCAATACTGAGCCTGAACATCAAAAAACAGAAGAGACCGAACCTAACCCACGACCAAAAGGAAAATTCTGACCAGACAGGAAGGAGACCAGGTGGCATCACATAGGGATGTCCTGGTCCAACGACTCTTCGATGACAGGGCATGTATTGTCATGCCAAAAAACACCATCATGTTCCACATCACCCACTCTGTTGCCATCTGGAGGAACTGACTCAGGATGGGTGCCACTAGAGCTAGCAGCGAAAGCCATCGTAACATTGATTGCATGAGGATTGCCACTTGGTGGCTGTGAAGTGCTAGGATTAACCCCCTCACCATGCAAAACGCCACGCCCCTCCACCTTACCTTCATCTGCAGAAGTCTGTCCAGAACCAAGGCTAGCCGCACCTCTGAGAGCGCCCTGAGGATGCTCTGCCACATTACTCGCTGGAGGCTGAACCAGAGCTTCTTCCTCGGAGAAAATTATGGTAATATTAGCAGCAATGATGGGCTTATTTAAGCTACTATGAAATTTGAAGTGGGTAGATTGAAATGCATTATGCGGGAAGGGATTTATAGCAGCGTTGGACGGAGGAGAGGGCGCTTGGGACGAAGGCGGAGAGACATGGGGCAAAGGCTGATCCACAGAATGAGTTGTTCAAGGCCACGCATGACCACCCTTGTTTCCGCCATGATGGCTTCTCATTCTATGGTGGACCATGGTTAGGCGACAAGGGGAGAGCATGGAAGCGCAGAAATCTCTAGGAGAATGTCAGGGTCTAAACTGCACAACAAGAATCTAAGGAATGCTTAGAGAGCAAGACAAAGAGTGAGAGCTAGATGTCCCAAAACCAAAATGAAGAACAGCTAGGTATTGAACCTCTGAGACCGAATTCCTATAGGGGAATCCAGCAGGAGGCAAGCAACGAATATGAGACGGGGCACAGGCAATGGAATTGAAAGCCGAAAACTCCATGATAAATCTAGCTCCTACAATGTCTCAACGGATGTGAGCATTAATATCAACCTGCAGACGAATCTACTTGCACCTGATGTGCATCATCATGAGTTAGGTAAGGCCTTGGAGATTTGCGCTGGCCAGCAACTGGCATGGCCGAGCGCCGTCGCTCATTAAAATCTCCATTAATGAATTCTGTATCACTCGCATCCGGGTGCTCTTCTTCTCCCCGATTCATGTCATTCTTCACCAGATTAATGAAATCCATGAGTTGAGATTCAGAGACTAATCTGGATATTGGGCCTGAGTGAAGTTCCATTTCGCTTTCAACCCCAATGTTTGCTAGTAAATCAGCCACTTTATTTCCGTTCCTTCAGATGTGCTTGAAGGTAATTTCCCTATGAGAAGAGAGCTAGATTTCAATGAGCTCGAGCTGTTTCGCCATTCTCCAGCTACTGCTTACTTTAC
>APFE030394237.1:144978-163231 GCA_000404065.3 Pinus taeda
TATGCCCTGCGCATTCTGAAGATTGGAGATGTTATTGTTCATTCTGCGCTGGGTTGTGGTTTTGTGATTTTTTTTTTTGTATTTTTCTCTCCATCTTTAAGCCATCTGATTCTTGATTTTTGCCTCCATAACGTTTCTTCCTATTTTGCCCTCTCTGAGATTTGCAATTCTAGAAGTTTTTCCTGTTCTGCCAAGTCTTCTGATCAGCCTTCGAGTATAATTTTTTGCTGCAACTGTTTCATATTCTTATCAAGGTCGCTCTGAGCCTTGAATATATTGCCAAAAGAGTTATAATTCCATTGTTTGATTTTGCCCTTGAGATGCTTAAGCTTTTGCTGGAATTGAAGCATTTTTTTACCATTAGGAGGACAAAAATTATTCCGCTATGTTCTTATCAGGTTGATGAAATCCGGATGAGACATCCAGAAAGCCTCAAAGCGAAATGGTCTACGTGTTGTTTTACCAGGATGAGACCAATGAAGGGAGATTGGCCAGTGATCGGATCCAGAGATCGGTAAGATGGAAGCAGCAAAGTTGCCTCCTATATGAATAGCATTGTCTGATAGTAAGAATTTGTCCAGACGGGAGGCTATCTGATGCATCCCTGCTCTTTTGTTGTTCCAAGTAAAGAGTCCATTATTGAAGGGAAGGTCTATCAACCAATTGTTTTGAATGAATTCTTTTAGGTTGTTCCCTTCCTTATTGCTATTGATTCTGCCTCCCCTTTTCTCCTCCAGATTGGTAATCATATTGAAGTCACCCCCGACAATCCAAACAGGGTGCATCCTATTAGAGTTGATTGCTAAGAGGGTGTTCAAGATTTCTATTTTGTGCATGGCGTCCTGGGGAAAATACACATTGGTTAGATGCCCGTGTATATTGGCTCCTGAGATGTGAAAAATTGCTTGAATGAAATTCTTAGCAGCATGAAAGTTATTGAGCCTAATGGTACGAGTGTCCCATATAATTGCTAAGCCTCCAGATGCTCCATCAACATCTACTGCGACAGAGAGGCTTCCTGGCCATGCTTTTGTTGCAATTCTTTCCAGAGCTGATGAATTGCATTTAGTTTCTTGCAAGAATATGATTTGTGGTTTCTCTTGTATTATCAAGTTTTTGAGAAGTCTTCCTTTCCCTGGGCCATTGAAGCCTCTAATATTCCATGATATTAACTTCATTGGGAAATATTGTGGAGGGAGTTGTAGTACTTTGTTAGCTCAGAGTACCTGCCTGACTTTATTAACATTTCTCCTATTCGGATTGTTCACTGGAGGTCTGTTTTCCTTCCTCACTTTTTGTTATCTTTAGTAATGAGTTTCCTATCCCAAACACCTCCCGTTTGAATGCCGAGAGATTTTTGCCTTTGTGCCCTTGAGAGGATCACCTCCAAGTTTTCTAGTTGTCTGACTGGAATTTTGTTGTAGTTTTTTTATTTGTATGCCTTTTCTAGTCCTAAAATGTCTAGTTCCCCAGTATCTAGACTTTCCGGTTCCTCTTCCATTTGTTGAGACTCATCCAATTCTTCAGTGGATTCTATAGGTATTCTGGAATCAGAATGTAGGTTGTCCACCTCCATTCCTTGACTATTCCATGTTGGGAGATTGCGCTTAGTTGGAGATAAAGGATTTGTGGGCAGAGTATCTTCTTGAAGGGATTTGGCACTTGAATGAGCATAAAACTTATCCTTCGGTGTTTCCTTCTCTATGGACACCGGATTTTCGGAGCTAGTATCCTTTTGATGGGCTAAAACTTCAAAGCTGTTAGTTGTGGAAGGCTGGGAGGAGCTGGCTTGAGGCATCTTAGGATTAGGAGCGGATTTCTTGTGGCTTTTTCTACAGTTGGTTACTTTGGTAAAGCCATCAGACTCAGGTTTCTCTGGAGCAGAAGGGGTTGAAGGTTTTTGAGTCAAAGGACAGTCCCTATATAAGTGGCCCAGGGCGTGACATCTTCTGCATCTAAACGACACATGCTCATAATCAATCAACTGAACCCATTCAACATCATCATGGAATATACTTACCGTATTCGGAAGAGCCTTGTTAAGGTGCATGTATACACAGATTCGTGCAAAAGAGGTGTATCTTTGGAGTTTTGTTTCCTCTGCAACTTTGATAAACTCGCCCAGAACATTTCCTATTGCTTGTAAGGAGGATTCTTCCCAATATTCCATGGGCAGTGAATACAATCTTATCCTAACAGGAGCCCAGCTTAGGTCCTCTTTATCAGGGTTGAAGCGCTCTACCCAGCCTCTTAGATACAGTTCGACAGCATTGAAGAAATACGACCCTCCATTTAAAACCCTGTTCCGATCCTCGAGACAGTTAAAAATCGCCGTAAAGAACCCTTTAGGCCCCAACTGCAGAGTGATGTGTCCTTTAGGATGCCATTTAGCTGCTATCTAGTCACGCAATAATTTTTTCAGTTGGCCAAAGTCCTATAAATAACATTATATTGAACATATTTAAGTACCAAAGATTATTAATTTAAAAATTGTAAGATATTTAAATTATATAATCTCTATTCTTACATTTAAACCTTATTAAATTTAATTGAATAATTAAATTAATATTATATATATATATTAATATTATTTGAAAGATGATATTTAATGTTCTCTAATATGATCTACCAAACTTTAAGAAAGAAAAAAGTAATCACAATAATACAATAAATTAATTTTAAAACAAATAATAAATAATTAATAATAGGGCTTAAAGATTTATTTTAGGCTTGACTAAGATTTTATTTTGTAGGCTTATTAAAAGTGAGTTCCTACAGGCCCCTTGGAAGTATTCTATATTAATTTGTTTAAATAAATTAAATAATAGATAAAAAAAATTAAATGAAAAATTAAAATTTGTAGAATTGAGTCTTTTGTGATCTATATCAAGTTTATGAGAGATTTTTCGGCGAAAATCACATGAAATATCATTTGTTGACGCGTTTCGAACCAACTATTGTGATTCATCGTCAAGACAAGTTGAAGAAACAGATCCAGCTTTGCATGTTAAATAGTTTGAGCAGCCTCCAACGGCTAACTTAACCAACGACTAATTTTGACTTTTGGACCAAGGTCATAGAATTTTTTATAAATTAAATGGAAGTTAGTTATATTAGGTGACCATGCCTTTATATATATATATATATATATATAGTTAATTTGTAATTTTGGTGTTAAGTAATAGTTTAGTTAAAAAATTTAGATAAATAACATTTATTTAATAATTTAAATGGAAGTAGTTATTATTAAGTGATCTTCTCTTTTTAATTATGTGATATATAAGAGTAGTTTTAAGAGTCGTTAAGTTAATAGTTAGTTAAATGTAGCATAAATAAACATATTAGAACGAGAAAATAAGATTAGTTAAATAAAGTATCTATTATTAAATTAACCTTAAAAACAAATAATAAATAAAACTGTATCCAAAAAAATAATAATAATAATTTAATTAAGATCGTAGTTAGTTATAACAAGTACTTAATATTCTCATGAAACAAATAAAAAAGCCAAGGGGTGGAAAGAATTAAAATATCTTTAATTAAATGTATATGTTAAATAATTTAATATTAATCTACATTTAAAAACAAAATAACATAAATAAACTAGAGGAGCAAAAAATACCGAGCGGGGGGGGCGGGGCGGGCGTGGAAAAAGCGACTAGGAAGAGAGTGCTAGGACCCAACACCCACTGATTTTCCAGTCATCCTCCCTATTGAGATTGCTTGGCCTCTTTTCAATCTCAAGAGCTTCCCTAAATTTATGAAGATGGAAGTGCGAAACTCTAGCAATAACACTAGCCTCCTCAATACAAATATGATGATTGGTTTTTTTCCGCATGTTCAGCTAAAGCGGAAGACTTTGCTCTCCTATGCTTAAGGTCAGTTGCATGCTCACTAATCCTTTGATTAATGGAGCGACCAGTCTCACCAATATAGGGGGTCCCATAGGAACAAGGGATAATATATACCCCTTTCATATCTTTAGGGTCGATAGGATCCTTCACTGATCCGAGGGACATACGAATGGTGTTAAGGGGCGTAAAGGTTGCAGGGACACTATGCATCTTGAGAATCCTTGCAATCTTATCAATGGTCCCCTGAACAAACGGAAGATGGACACCTGGAATTCGTTCCTTCGGTTCCCTTTTAGCAAGAGAATTCTTGGCAGCTTTTAGGATAGCCTTCTGACCCATGTATCTACTATAACCATTCTCAACAAAGACATCAAGGAGATGAGATTTTTCCTTCTCAAAACTCTTTTTATCCGAGATCCTTAGGGCCCGAGTAGCAAGGGTATTGAGAACACCCATCTTTTGAGCCGAGAAATGGTGGGAACTGGCATGAAGATACTGCTTCGTATGCGTTTCCTTTCGAAAAACTTGGTGGAAGAGGGAACCAACACTATTCTTAGAAATAAGAATATCAAGGAACGAGAGGCAATCATCAACTCCCTGCTCCTTAGTGAACTTAATGGCCGAGAATTGATTGTTGAGATGAGCAAAGAAAATATCTAATTCCTCTTGGCCGTGAGACCAGATGACATTGGTGTCATCCACATACCTTTTCCAAAGCTTGAGCAGGAGCTGGGAAGACTAAAGTATGTGGACTAAAATGATTGATATGATTGATAATAAAATTACTTCTCATTTTGTAATTCTCAATTATGATTTAATAATAATTTATTTTATATATTTATTTATTATTTTTGTAAAATAATTTTGCGGAGAAGAATAAAAAGGAAAATGGATAACGCTAAACAAAAAATGAAAAAGATTTATTGTACATTCTATAACAAGTTGTTCCTTTATGATCAAAATAATATTTAATATCAACTCATTAAAAAAATTAAATAATCATATAAATAAAAAATTAATATAAACTCATATAAATAAACCATTACAAATCTACTAATCCAACATAGTTCTATTATTATTCACATTCGCTAGATTTATGTTAGCTGAATTTGTTTAGGCTAAATTGCTGGCTTTGTGTTCTCCGTACTCTGCACTTACAAGTAAACTCGAAAAAGGCAAATATAGGAACAAGAAGAAAAGAATTGTACGCACACGAAACATAATTCATTGTACGCACATGAAACAGACTTTATTTGTAAATTAACAAAAGTGATTTTCATACACGTTGCCTCATGCGGAAGAGTCAAGAGACTTCATAAATCTAAGACGATTGATTAAGGAATTGGCACTTACTCAGAATCTCCATCATTTGAATATTGAAATATAGTCACACACTCAGACCTATGTAAATTGTTGGCAATCAAAGAAAAAAGCTACACAGCAATGTCATTCAAATAACTTTGAAGCTAACGAGAGAGGGGACCGCACTGGTTTAGAAGGGTAATCTAATTGTCCATTATACAAAGTGACCCCGTTATCACGGCGGAAATATTCGCAGAATTTGCAGGAAAATGAAAAGCGGTCCGTATTATCTCTAATTATCGATTTCCCTCAAAAGAATACACGCATAGACCTTATGATTAAGAAACAAGTCACAAACAATTATCTAATAGACTTTATGATTAAGAAACATGTGACAAACGGAAAGTAATTACATTAGGGGTGATCGTTTGTTTATGTTTAATAATTAAAAACAGCAACTGGGAAAACTTTTTGGAAATACGAAAAATTGATGGCTCCGCCAAGGGAAGCGTTTGAAATGGAAAATAGTTAAATGGATATTTTTCTTTTTTTATATGGTTTTGTATGAATTATGTGTAAGTAGGATATGTTAAAAAAAAATAATAATTTTTTTTTAAAGCTGATGTTTGCCAATTTTAAATTATGTATAATTTTTTAATTTTATTAATAGATTAAGATTAATTATTAAAATATAATTTTGTATTTGAATAACCAGTAAATTATCTCATGTTTTTAATAGTTCCCTTATTTTATATTTGAATTTGAATGGATCATAAATTTACCTTTAACAATTTTTTTTACTATATTAAAATTCCAAATTAAGTAAAATTTTAAACATTTTTACTCTTCACTAAAGCCAATGTCATTTCTTAAATCAAAGGGAAAAGGTTAATTCAACACAAAGAATTGAAAATCTTGCTCCGAAATCTTTTAATATTTCTTTTAACTAAACATTTATAAAATGAATCTTTAAAAGGAAAAGCGATATCCTAAGAATATTTTAAAACCTTTAAAGACATAAATATTTCTACATCAAAGTTGTAATATTTAAAAATATTAATTGGATATAGTTTTATTATAATATTTATTATCATGCCATGTAAGAGAATCAATTAAATCTAATATTTGATTATTATAATATTAATATTAATATTATTGAATTTCATTAACTTTGGATTAATTTGCAATATAAATTTAATAATATTGATATTATAATATCAATATTATTAAATTTAATATAATATTAAATCTGTTATATTATAATATATATTGATCTATCATGATAAATATTAACTCTAGAACAATACATGGAGGGATAGAGGTGGAGAGATAGAGGGAGTGACAAGGGAGGGGAAGATATACACTGAAGGAGAGGGAAGAGGAATGAAGAGAGAGGGAAAGAGAGGAGTGAGAGAGGGGGAGAAGGGTAAGAGAGAGAGAGAGAGTGGGGGACACAAAGATGGGGGGGAGATAGTAACAAGGTTGTAGGGTGGATAGAGAGGAAGAGATAGAGTTGGGGGGGGGGGTGTGGGACGAGGGTTAGTGACAAGAATAGAGGGAAGAGAGAGAGATAAGGGGGAGAGAGGGAGGTAGGAGAGAGAGGGAGAGAGGGGAAGGACCAAAGAGAGGACTTGAGAGAGGGAGGAACAGAGAGATGGAGTTGGATGGGGAGAGAGGAAGTGAAGAAGAAAGACATAAAGAGAGAAAATTGGATAGAGAGAGAGGGAGTGACAAGGGAGAGATGGAGAGAGTGTGTGTATGTTTTGGGGTGAGATAGAGAGACAAAGAAGGAGAGACGGAAGGAAGGGCGGAGAGAAGGAGAGGGGAGAGAGGGAGGGAGATAGTGACAAAGTTGGAGGGAGAAGAGAGAGGGGGGTGAGATAGAGTGAGGTGGGAGAGAAAGGGACAGAGAGGAAGGAAGAGAGAGAGGACATGACAGAGAGGAGAGAAGGAGGGAGAGAGAGGGAGTTGAAGGGGGAGAGAGAGGTAGGTAAGAAGAAAGACATAAAGAGAGAAAAGTGGAGAGAGATAGAGAGAGAAGGAGGGGTAAGGCAGAGAGAGAGGGAGAGGGAGAGTAATAGGGAGAGAGAGATAGATAAATATGGAGAAAGAATGTGTAGGCTCTGGGGGTGATATAGAGAGACAAAGGAAAGGTAGAGGGAGATACAGATATAGATGGGAGGTGAAGAGAGAGAAGAAGAGGTAGATAGAGAGAGGGAGAGGGGGAGAGAGGGGGAAAGAGATAGATATATATGGAGTGTGTGTGTGTGTGTGTGTGTTTGGGGGGGTGAGATAGCGAGACAAAGAAGGAGAGATGAAGGGCGATAGATATAGATGGGGGGGGGGGGGGAGATATAGGAAGAAAATCTCTTGCACAAGATGCATTGGTTTCACTGTACATGATGACTTATGATACTATTTGATTGCTTGCACTAGATGCATTGATTTCAGTGTAGATGTTGATTTTTAACTATATTTGATTACTTGCACTAGATGCATTGATTTCAGTGTATATGTTTATTTCTAATCTTATTTGATTGTTTGCTCTAGATGCATTGATTTCAGTGTAGATGGTGATTTTAATTTTATTTGATTGCTTGCACTAGATGCATTGATTTCATTGTAGATGTTGATTTCTAAGTATATTTGATTTCTTGCACTAGATGCATTGATTTCAGTGTAGAGATTGATTTCTAATCTTATTTGATTGCTTACATTTGCCACATTAATTTCAATGTAGATGCTATTTTTAATCCTATTTGATTGCTCGCATTAGTTGGACTGGGCGTTGCTAATCTTGAGACTGTAAATTATTAAAAATATTTGTCAAGATTAGATGGAGGGGAGAGAGAGGGAAGAATATTTCTTGCACTAGATGCATTGATTTCAATGTAGATGATGTTTTCTTAGAATTCTATTCAATTGCTTGCACTAGATGCATTGATTTTAGTGTAGACGTTGATTTCTAATCATATTTGATTGCTTGCTCTAGATGCATTGATTTCAATGTAGATGTTGATTTCTAATCCTTTTTTATTGCTTGGACTAGATGCATTTATTTCAGTGTAGATTTGGATTTCTAATCCTATTTGATTTCTTTCACTGGATGCATTGATTTTAGTGCAGATGTTGATTCCTAATCTCATTTGATTGCTTGCATTAGATGCATTGATTTTAGTGTAGATGGTGTTTTTAAACCTTATTTGGTTGCTTGCATTAGATGTTAATCTTGACGTTGTAGATTATTAAGAAAAAAACATTCAAGATATATAGTAATACCTAAAAGGACACTATTAAGAATTAATTAGCTGTTAAAAGTTGTGATACCTATAATTACAATGAAATAGACGTGCATAATCAATCCTCCTACAAAGTGCAAATTAATCCTTGATAAGATCATCTCCCTTCTACATCACCAAATAATTACTAATAGACAATTACATATATTCAAAATTACTAATAGATAATTGCATATAATAATTTATTCATAATATTTATAAGAGGGAAATATATATCTATAAACATTCAAAACAAATCAAAATATTCTTGAAGGAGATATGATAATTGTTTGGAGAAACAAATAATGTAAAGATTTTATAATTCTAGACACTCATTAAAAAAAAAATACATTATTTCTTGACTTTGCCGAATAGACTGTAGATAAAAAATCATCAAAATATTCTTGAAGGAAATAAATGATTTCAAACATTAGCAAAGAAAAAAAATATTTCCAGAGTAGTCTTGATGCAATAAATTATTAAAACTACTCTTCAAGATATATTTAACATAAAATTAAATGAAATAGATGTGCAGTATCAATCCTCCTGCAAACTATTAACTATTGACAAGATTGTCTCCCTTGTTCATCACTAACTAATTACTAATAGACAATTACATATACATATAAAAATATAACACAACAACTGTGACATTAAAAAACATTATGGTCATGCCAAGTAAAGAAAACATAATGTGAATTTTGAAGTTAATCTCAAACATATACATAATAATGATAATATAAAAATGTGACATTGTTGGCCTCAACTGGAACCAACCTAGATCCATCAAATTATGCATCTATCATGTGCCGAGATGGATCAAATCCCTCGAGGTGCAAACCTTCATTTTGGAGTGTAGAATTTGAGGAAAGGTTTGCACCTCGAGGGATTTGATCCCTCTTGATGCATGATAGAACCAGAGTTAGAAAATCTAGGTTGGTTTTAATGCGGGAAATGGAATAGTTGTTGTATAATTGTAAGTGATAAGTCATTAGACTTGAGAGTGAAAACTCATCCCCAGCCTTGGGATGGGTCAAGATTTTATATACCTTACTCGTTCCCTCATTAATTGTGTTAAAATTATTTTGTGTAGTTGAAATATGGAACACTTAATCTTTCCAATACGATGTAATAAATTTGAATAGACTTAGCTAGGGGATTTATTAAACCAGTGCAATGTCCAAAGATACATAGTATTGTTTATGCTACATGGAAATATATATATATATATATATATAGTAATATAGAGAGAGAGAGAGAGAGGGAGAGAGAGAGAGAGAGATATTACAAACGCCAAAATTCGTCAAAGTGATGTTCACAACCAATAAAAAGGTAGAACATTTATTCATGAAATTTTTAAATTATTTTTTTATTTTCAAAAATTTTGTTTTATAAAAAAATTATGAATAACATTATTAAAATTTTCATTATTTTTTTTTTTTTAAGTCAATGGTTTTTTGAGTGAAAAGCAAAAACAATATAACATGCCTTTTTGTAGGTATAATAAATATTAATATCATTAAGGGCAATTTTAATAGGAAATTATAAATAAGAATCATTATGAAAGTGTCAAGAAAAATAAGATCAATAAGAGAATGTTACCAAACAAATAAATATAAGGAATATATAAGTATATATAAAAATAAACATAAATAAATAAATAAAAAGAAGGGGGGAAAACCTAAACTCAATTTCCAACCATCATCCATATTGAGATTTTTTGCCTGTTTCTCAGTTTCAATGCATACATGGTGCTTAGTTTTCTCTACATGTTCAGTAATAAATGAGGAGTGGGAATGATTATGCTTAGTGTCTATTACATGCTCTTGAATTATCATATTAATGGAAGGACCAATTTCCCCAGTGTATGGAATCCCACAAGATCAAGGGATTGAGTAAATCCCTTTCATGTCCTTAGGGTTAACATGGTCCTTAGTAGACTAAGGGAGCTTCTAATGGTATTAAGGGCTTGAAGGTAACAAAGACATTATTCTTTCTAAGAATATGAACAACCTTATCAGTGGTCCCATGGATGAACGGAAGTTGAACATTGGAAATTAGTCCAACCCCAGTTTTTTTTTAATATTTGGACATTTACTGAATTTTTGAAAAGCTTCAAGACCTTAATGTTGGTTGTAGCCATTAATTTCAAAAACTTTCAGAAGATGGAATATCTCATCATCTAGGTGATTCTTATCATAGATCCTTAGAGCATGGGTAGAAAGAGTGTTAAGAACACTGAATTTCTGCGCTAGAAAATGGTAAGAATTGGCATGAAGATATTGTTGAGTGTGAGTTTTTTACGAAACACTTGGTGAGATAAAGAACCCTCTTCCATTCTGGAAAGGAGAACATCAAGGAAAGGAAAACTACCATCTACCTCAACCTCCATTGTGAATTTGATGGAGTCATATTGAGAATTAAGATGATTAAGAAACAAATCTAACTTCTCACGACCATGGGTCTAGATAATACAAGTATCATCAACAAACCTTTCTATAGTTTCGGACAAAATTGAGCAGAGGCCCCATCATGAGGTATCTCTATGGACTTCATCATGGGGTTGCCTTCAATGTAGGGAAAATATTGTATATATGTGATGGTGTCCCATTTGACTAAGTATGCCCACTTATTTGTGATTCATTCCAGGAGTTCAACGTCCTAAGTAGCGAAATTATCCTTCCAGGATATTTTCAGGCTGCATGATCTTCCCAAGACCATAAACAATGACAGGGACAACATATTTGTGGGTGGATTCTTGCAATAACTATTTCGATTGGTGGGCACATAACTCGCCCTTTGATCTGAATTAGATCATTATATTGATTTTCATCCATCTTGATGCATTCAGAGTGTAAAAAGTGGAGGAATCAACTCATTTGGACCATTTTTACCAGCAGGACACAGTTTGGCGAAATGGGGTCTAAAACTTTATGGGAGCATTTTGAGGCATCAAATGATTTTTTTGGGGGGTAAAATTTTGTAGAAATAGCTCTGCACCTTTTCATGTTATTCGATACATAGAGATATTTTAAACAACGTAAGAAGCGTGTCAATCAGAGTTTGTATGCAAAAGTTATGCCACTTAGAAGTTGCCCTTCCTGTTTTCACACCTATAATTTGGGAGGATGCCATGTTAGCCCCAATTATTCTTGGAAAAAGGGGGATAGCCACATGATTATGATGTAAAATACTATAGAATATTCTGTATTGTAACTCTAATTAAGAGTTGATGTAGCCAAACTTAACCACTATTAGGCTATTGGGTTGTGTTATAACTGAGCCACTAGGAGGAAGAGGAATTCCATTCTTTCAAGAGCATTTTGTTCCATAGATGAACAAAGATAGCCAAGAGCAATAGGAGGTAGTGAACACACGGAGGATTTTTTCACCGTAGCAGCCCACGAGCCACAAGCCTTACTTGTTGGTACCTATAGCCATATTTGTAGACAGAGAAAGAGAGCAAAGCGACCTCGCCTTCTAGTTAGGTTTTCTCTCGAAAGGGTTTCCTATAACATATTTTTTTCCTTATGTGTGTGTGTGAGATTATTTTTTCATTCTATATTTTCTATGTAATTTTCATTCGCATGCATGCATTAATTACAATAAAATCTACAGATCTAGTAATTTAATAAAATTGTAATAGTATAGAATTTCATATTTTTAATATAATATTATTAGATTTGTTGTGACAAACTGTCCAGTAGAATATCCATGACAATTTACGGATCACCCCTAGTATGAGATACCACCCACAGATGGATGGACAAATGGAGATAGTAAATAAATGGCTCGACGAGTACTTGAGGAACTATGTGTCAGGGCAACAAGAGTGTGGGTGAAGTGGTTGCATCTAGGTGAGTATTGCTACAACACTTCATACCACATGTCGATTGGGATGTCACCATTTAGAGCGTTGTATGGACATGATGCATTATCCTTTGTTGATATGGTGTTCGGTGACAATCGGGCTCCAATGATCAAAGATTAAGTCCAAGAGTGCCAGGACATCTTAAAGTACTTAAGGGAAACCTTTGTACAACATAGAACCGACAAAATTTATATGAAGATTGACACCGGGTATAAAGGAGATTCAAGGTGGGGGACATAATTTACTTGTGCTTGCAACCATACAGGCAATCTTCTCTCAAGTAGAAGGGCACAAAGAAACTTAAGCCACAATTTTATGGGATTTACTAGATTATCATAAGGATAGGAGAAGTGGCATATGAGTTGGAGCTTCCAGAAGGGAGCAAGATACATAATGTATTCCATGTATCTTGCCTTAAGAAAGCAGAGGGACAATATATTACTACTTCACTTGAATTGCCTCCCTTGGATGAAGAGGGGAATTTAGTGGTAATTCCTGAAGAAATATTGGAGATAAGGGAGAGGAGGTTGAGGAGCAGGATCATCAAAAATATCTTGTGCGGTGGAATATTTATCCCCATAGGATGCAACCTGGGAGGGAGAGTGGATTTTGTAGCATCCAAGATTTAAATTGCTTAAGGATAAGGAATTTCTATTGGGGAGGACTATAGTTTCCACATCATTGTGAGCACTAAGACACATTTTTTGTTGGCCTAACAATCTCCTTAGGCTAGCAAGAAGGGAAAATTTCCTAAGGGGAGCTGAGAAGTTTTGTAGATTTTGGTATTTTTTTAGTTCTGGTAAAAAGGTGGAAAATAGGTCACTCAATAATATAATAAAAATAAATTCTAGAAGCTAGGAGAAAAATCAATGAAGAATTATAAGAGGAAAGATCTCACTTGTTGATCATCCTAACTTATCATTTCTCATTGCTATTAAAGTGGAGATCAAGCGAGTTTCAGACTGAGGGTTTCAAGTAACATCCTCACCCTAGTTTCAATGGATTTTATTGCCGCCCAAGCTAGTCTATACAATTTCAGTGGATTCCTTTACCACCCTAGTTGGTCTTCTATTTGCCGAATTTATTAGTAATCTTCTTGTTGGGGATGTGGAGCTAATTCATTTTTCTGCGGGAAGAGTTTACTTGCCAAGGGGGTTTAGTTCTTGTGAAGGCTGATTTATTTTACTGAGAGGGTTGAATTGATAAAGAGGTTGAGTTCACCTACAGATGCCGAAATTCGTCTTGTGGAGGGGATGAATTGACTGAGAATTGCGAGGTCGAATTTCTTTCCACCAAGGGGCCGAGTTCTTTTGCTGAAACAAATTAATTGGGTTGAGTTTCTTGTGTGGAAGTCAATTTCCCTTACTGTTGGGGTCAAGTTAATATAATATTAAGGAGATTGAGTTCTTGTTGTGTGGGTGGAACTTATCATCACCTGGGGGCTAAATTTTGAAGAGTGGGTAGAATTCCATATGTTTGATTTTGTTGAGGGCCGAGTTCCTACAAGGGCCGAGTGCATATTCTAGAATTTTGTTGAAGGTGGGCAAGTACATTTTGAGGGGGGGTCGAGTTCATATTTTTGCTGAGGTTCGAGCTGCTATTTATTGGAGGTCAAGTTGTATACAAATCAGGGGTTGATTTGCTCGTAGTTGTGGAGGCCATAATCATTCTTAGAAAGGTTGAGTTAGGATTTCCATGTGTTGGAAGTACTCTCCAAGTTCATCACTCCAAGTATTTGTAAAAGAAACTGTTCTAACTAATAAAATGATGATTCCCTTGGAGTAAATTTGTTGTGTGCATTTATTTGTTGTTTCAAGTGCTTAACTTGTTCACTATATGTTTAATGAAATTCATGAAGTGTTTGATGAAAGTGTTCTTTCAAGTGTGTGACAAAATTTGCGTGGAAACTATTTGTTAAAATTTTTCTAAGGAGGGAGTTTAAATTTTGAAGAAAATGTGTGCATTTGAATTCTGGTGCATTACACTAACACCTTCAAAGAAGAAGAAGTCCTCAAAATTTTAATGATGGACATAAATTCATCCCCTCAATAAAGATTTCCCACTTTAATAAAGGAGATTGGCCACAATTCATATTCAAGTGTAAAGTATTGTTCCCCTACCATATGGTGCATGTTCTCATACCCACAACTCTAACTAGTGAAGATCCAAGATTCACACAAGTCATATCGATAACAAACACGCTCTAAAACAAATAGGGAAAATTTTAAGGATGTAAATGTATCATAAAATGTAGAGAACTTGGTGAATCTTACTAGTCCCTAATATGTAAACTATAAATATTTGGCTATATGTTTGTGAAAATATTCAAATTTTTAATGATTTTATATAGTATCTATAATTTTTTGGAAAATTTTAAGGTATAATAATTTTATCCTAAAAAATTTGAGTGAACCATTTTTACAAAAAGAATTGGAATTGACAATTTTTTTGTTGTTGGAAAAAACATGGAAAATTGGCCCATTTACGAAATTTATCCCCTAATTTTATCCTTGAAAACCACTTATTATTTCAATGTGGCACAATTTCTTAGTTGACCAAATTTTTAAATAGTTTAGTGTTACATGTTTTGTAATTTTCATCCCACTAATAATTACATTTGTATGGTCTATGACAAAGTGATAAAGAAACCTCAAGGGGAGAACCATTTGACATATTATATTAAATGTTTATTGATTGCCATTCCACTAGTAATCCTCAATTGTACTATTGCATTGTATTTTAAATTATCCAAAATTGTGCTCTTTGGTTTTGTTTGTGAAATAAATTGAGCTACACCTTTAGTTATTTCCACATAGACCATAATTTATCCACCAAAATATGGAAGCTTGACCATTTTGGCCACTCATCAAGTTTATATAATTGACATGCAAGTAGATAAATGATAGTATTTTATTTCTCCACTACCATGGTTATATGCAGAGGAATTAGTGATGATTGAAAACTAAAAGGTTTGTAGTAGCTTCTCGAAGTAGTTGCACATAACCCAACATTAAGACCTAGTAGAAGGAGCTAGCAACCTACCACTAGTAGTTGTCTCACTTACCTGTGATAGTAATACTATATTTGTAATAGTGTCAAACTTTGATCATGTTCAAGCAAATATAAATCAAACAAACAATGAATCGACACACTAAATTAGCAAGTGTTGGTATTATCAAACATCATTATTGATGCACTATAGTAGTATATATGTCATAAACGAGATGTCTTGCCCAAAACCAAAATTATTATGAACTATCGCTTACTTTGAAAATAGCATTCCATAGGTTACTTGACATCGTCTCATATGTCTTGGAATACATTTAAATTTTACAAGGCAGAAAGCATGTTCATAGAAAAGGAGAGGATGCAAGTGTTGGTGATAGTTAATAATTGAATCGAATAATTAATAGGGGTTTTCCAAATAGAACATAAGGCTAGACCATGACAAGATTCCACTCATATCATTTAAATGCTTAGATATATATAACTCCCTACTAAAAGTAAACAAGAAAGCATCCCATTATTAATGATTAATTTGGAGCAATGACATTCATATCTAGATGAAGCATAACATTACCATAGTAAAACATACTTTTTTTTTTTATAGTTAAATTTGTTCTTTTATTCATTCCAATTCTTATCGTTCATGTTTGTAATTTCTAGAAAGTTCACAATGGATGGATAAATTACACCCTTTCTTGTATAAAACCATGGTTTCACACATTAAATAAAAACACTAAACCCAGGCCAAGACAAGGCCTAACTACTATGTAACTTTCCCTTCTTTTAAAGGTAGAGAAATCCATGCATATGTTCAATCTTATCACTCTTCCTCTCTCATTTATGGGATTTGTTGTGTTATGGAACCTTTGATCACATAGAGAGTCAATGGAAGTTAAACACTTCCTCATACATATAAGAGTTTCATATATAGGAGGGTTTAAACTTGGATTATTTGTAAGATGACATCTCGGTGCAATGATTAAACCAAAATTATATGAATAAATAATCATGTTGTGTTTTAGGTCTTGGCATAGTTTCTATGACTCTAAAATCTCACTCCTCCATATCCTATCTTTCTTAAAATATGTTTATTGAAACAAAATTTATTTCGTGTGATTCCAAACAAACTTGTGAAATGAATAAGAGAAAATGACTTTTAATGATCATTTCTATTATGTTGGGATCTAATTCATGAGGTGTGACATTGAGATACACAAAGAATGTTCAAGGACAATAAGTTTTCAAATTTGTTTTACATTCTTCTCACAAAAAATGAGCTTTAACCTTGACGCGATTTTCATTATTATACTAAAGTTTTTATTATACTTCAAGATAATTCTATAGTGCTAGAGGAAAGTTAGAATTCACCTTGTCTTCTAGTAGTATTTAACTCTTTGGAATAAAACGTTTTATCTTTCACAAAGTTCCTTCTTTAAATTAATTATTCCAGAAAACTAGGAATATAAAGATATCCATGAGGATACAAATATTATTTATTAAATATGTGAATAAGAATACGAATGAATTGATTTACAATGAGAACGAGAGGCTTGCTTATATATCAAGCAAGTGTCTCTTCATGAGAGTCATGTCCTATTAGACATGCCTCTTCACCTAATTACTAGCTTAACTAACTATTATTTATGATTATTATCTTTTACATTATATTTATATTATTTATATATTTTATTTGTTACATTGCCTTCTTCCTCAAAAAGCTTTCTCCTCAAAGCTTGTCGATGAAAAAGGCTTGATCTCTTTTCGGCTTCGAACGTCTTTCTCTCTCGGAATAGTCATCCTTGTCTACACAAGTTGATATGATCTTCTTAGTGACAAACAAAATTGTTGCACTGAGAAGGGATCAGAACATCCGAGATTAATCTTCTATATATCATTCTGATCATTGAAATTTTGTAACGACTTGTTAGCATAAGACAAAATTGATGTTACGTTACTATTATATGAAACATCAGTTTGTTGTTTCTGGTCTGAATGGTACTGATACGTAGGCTGGTTGATTGGTCTACTCTCGTGATTCAGATGTCGATATGGAGTTTTTAGATTTTCTTCTGGTGAAGATGTTGTTGAATTGGTTATGGAACATTCACTTGGGATGTCCATTGTCTGAACTTCAACATCTACCTGTGTCATTTCTTCAACTGACTTGTCTTCTTGAGTTGTCATATTCATTGGATCGATATTTTTTATTTTGTCATCAACTTGAATTCCTACATTTGATGCTTCCTTCTTGATAAGTTGTTGTACCTGGTTTTCTAACGACTTCTTGTCCTTTTTAAGTTTCTTAGTTTGCGACAATAATTTTTCGCTATGGTTTTTAAATCGAGAAACTTCTTTATTTTTGTCAACATTGATTTTGTCAATTTCATTTTGCATATTTCATAATACTTTTTTACCTTCATGAGAAATTACTTTTGAAATATCTGATATATCTTCTGGCGTTACTGAATAAGGTTTCAGTGTAACATCTTGGAGCGTTATTTTCTTCTTCTTGTAAGAAAATGTTAAAAAAAATTTCTTAGTATTTAGAATAAAGGAACCTAGAGTTTTCATCCATGGTGATCCCAAAACAATGTCACTATCGTTAAAAGATAGGGTTTGCTCGATGAATTGTGAGGTAAAAGTATAATCTCCAATATTTAGGTGTAAATTTCTTATATCGTATTGTTTGCCAAAAAAAATTGTTTCAACTATATTCGATTCAGGAATCACTAATTGATTAGCACATTTAGGACTAACATAATTACTTCCTTCAGTAGGACTGATAGAGATTATGATGTCTCTTCCTGCGAGTGATCCTCTAATGTTAAATAGTGTGCGAACACATGTACTACGGGTTTCAGGAAACCTTTCATTACTAGTCTCCATTTTTTCCTTTATGTTTTTATGTAAACAATATGTCAACTAGAGCTATTTTTATTATA